>JAAAWM010012054.1:0-110000 GCA_036873465.1 Thinopyrum obtusiflorum
ACCGTTGCTGAGCTTAGGTGAAGCCCTGCGCGGGTAGCATCATCATCACCGACACCACGCCGTTGTGCTGACGGAACTCACCCTCGGCCTCAACTGGATCAAGAGTACGAGGGACATCATTGAGCTGAACGTGTGCTGAATGCGGAGGTGCCGTACGTTCGGTACTTGGATCGGTCGGATCGTGAAGACATACAAATACATCAACTGTGTTGCCATAATGATTCTGCTTTCGGTCTATGAGGGTGTGTGGACACACTCTCCCCCTCGTTGCTATGCATCACCTAGATAGATCTTGCGTGGTCGTAGGATATTTTTGAAATTACTGTGTTCCCAACAGTGGCATCCGAGCCAGGTCTATGCGTATATGTTATATGCACGAGTAGAACACAAAGAGTTGTGGGCGATAATGGTCATACTGCTTACCTGCATGTCATACTTTGATTCGACGGTATTGTTGGATGAAGCGGCCCAGACCGACATTATGCGTACGCTTACACGAGACTGGTTCTACCGACGTGCTTCGCACATAGGTGGTTGGTGAGTGTCTGTTTCTCCAACTTTAGTTGAATCGAGTGTGGCTATGCCCAGTCCTTGTTGAAGGTTAAAACAGCACACTTGACGAAAAATCGTTGTGGTTTTGATGCGTAGGTAAGAACGGTTCTTGCTAGAAGCCCGTAGCAGCCACGTAAAAAGCAGCCACGTAAAACTTGCAACAACAAAGTAGAGGACGTCTAACTTGTTTTTGCAGGGCTTGCTGTGATGTGATATGGTCAAGCATGATGTGATATAAATTGTCATATGAGATGATCATGTTTTGTAACAAAGTTATCGGCAACTGGCAGGAGCCATATGGTTGTCACTTTATTGTATCCAATGCAATCGCCATGTAATTGTTTTACTTTATCACGAAGCGGTAGCGATAGTCATAGTAACAATAGGTGGCGAGACGACAATGATGCTACGATGGAGATCAAGGTGTCGCGCCGGTGACGTTGGAGATCATGACAATGCTTCGATGATGGAGATCATGAGCACAAGATGATGATGGCCATATCATGTCACATATTTTGATTGCATGTGATGTTTATCCTTTATGCATCTTATTTTGCTTAGTATGACGGTAGCATTATAAGATGATCCCTTACTAAATTTCAAGGTACAAGTGTTCTCCCTGAGTATGCACCGTTGCTACAGTTCTTTGTTCTGAGACACCACATGATGATCGGGTGTGATAAGCTCTACATTCACATACAACGGGTGCAAGCCAGTTTTGCACACGCAGAATACTTGGGTTAAACTTGACGAGCCTAGCATATCTAGATATGGCCTCAGAACACTGGGACTGAAAGGTCAAACGTGAATCATATAGTAGATATGATCAACATAGTGATGTTCACCATTGAAAACTGCTCCATCTCATGTGATGATCGGACATGGTTTAGTTGATTTGGATCACGTGATCACTTAGATGATTAGAGGGATAGAGTATGTGGGTGAGCATCCAGGTTCCGCTACTGGTTATTGACCGGAGACGTGTCTCAGTCATGTCTACATAGTTCTCGAACCCGTAGGGTCCGCACGCTTAACGTTCGATGATGATTTGTATTATGAGTTATGTGATTTGATGTACCGAAGTTTGTTCGGAGTGGGGGGGGGGGGGGGGGGGGGGGGGGGGGGGGGGGGGGGGGGGGGGGGGGGGGGGGGGGGGGGGGGGGGGGGGGGGGGGGGGGGGGGGGGGGGGGGGGGGGGGGGGGGGGGGGGGGGGGGGGGGGGGGGGGGGGGGGGGGGGGGGGGGGGGGGGGGGGGGGGGGGGGGGGGGGGGGGGGGGGGGGGGGGGGGGGGGGGGGGGGGGGGGGGGGGGGGGGGGGGGGGGGGGGGGGGGGGGGGGGGGGGGGGGGGGGGGGGGGGGGGGGGGGGGGGGGGGGGGGGGGGGGGGGGGGGGGGGGGGGGGGGGGGGGGGGGGGGGGGGGGGGGGGGGGGGGGGGGGGGGGGGGGGGGGGGGGGGGGGGGGGGGGGGGGGGGGGGGGGGGGGGGGGGGGGGGGGGGGGGGGGGGGGGGGGGGGGGGGGGGGGGGGGGGGGGGGGGGGGGGGGGGGGGGGGGGGGGGGGGGGGGGGGGGGGGGGGGGGAGAAGGAAGAGAGGGAAGAAAGGAAAGGGGGGCGCCGCCCCCCCTCCTTGTCCAATTCGGACTTGGGGGGAGGCGCGCGCGGCAGCCCCTAGGCCTCCTCTCCTCTTCCTCCACTAGGCCCATTAAGGCCCATTAGGTTACGAGGGTGTTCCGGTAACCTCCCGGTACTCCGGAAAAATGCTGATTTCACTAAGCAGTATGACTTATATCGCCCACAACTCACTTGTGTTCTACTCGTGCATATAACATCAACGCATAAAACCTAGGCTCGGATGCCACTGTTGGGGAACGTAGTAATTTCAAAATTTTCCTACGCACATGCAAGATCATGGTGATGCATAGCAACGAGAGGGGAGAGTGTGATCTACGTACCCTTGTAGACCGACAGCGGAAGCGTTATGACAACGCGGTTCATGTAGTCGTACGTCTTCACGGCCCAACCGATCAAGCACCGAAACTACGGCACCTCCGAGTTCTAGCACACGTTCAGCTCGATGACAATCCCCGGACTCCGATCCAGCAAAGTGTCGGGGAAGAGTTTCGTCAGCACGACGGCGTGGTGACGATCTTGATGTTCTACTGTCGCAGGGCTTCGCCTAAGCACCACTACAATATTATCGAGGACTATGGTGGAAGGGGGCACCGCACACGGCTAAGAGAACGATCTTAGAGATCAACTTGTGTGTCTAGGGGTGCCCCTTGCCCCCATATATAAAGGAGCCAAGGGGGGTGCGGCCGGCCATAGGAGGAGGCGCGCAGGAGGAGTCCTACTCCTACCGGGAGTAGGACTCCCCCGTTTCCCTAGTTGGATTAGGACTTGGGGAAGGGGGGGGGGGGGGGGGGGGGGGGGGGGGGGGGGGGGGGGGGGGGGGGGGGGGGGGGGGGGGGGGGGGGGGGGGGGGGGGGGGGGGGGGGGGGGGGGGGGGGGGGGGGGGGGGGGGGGGGGGGGGGGGGGGGGGGGGGGGGGGGGGGGGGGGGGGGGGGGGGGGGGGGGGGGGGGGGGGGGGGGGGGGGGGGGGGGGGGGGGGGGGGGGGGGGGGGGGGGGGGGGGGGGGGGGGGGGGGGGGGGGGGGGGGGGGGGGGGGGGGGGGGGGGGGGGGGGGGGGGGGGGGGGGGGGGGGGGGGGGGGGGGGGGGGGGGGGGGGGGGGGGGGGGGGGGGGGGGGGGGGGGGGGGGGGGGGGGGGGGGGGGGGGGGGGGGGGGGGGGGGGGGGGGGGGGGGGGGGGGGGGGGGGGGGGGTCAGGAAACTTAACCATCTTTGATTAACGAGCTAGTCAAGTAGAGGCATAATAGGGACACTTTGTTTTGTCTATGTATTCACACATGTACTAAATTTCTGGTTAAACCGGATAACGATATACACTGTTCCCTTTGTCATCGGTATGTTACTTGCCCGAGATTCGATCGTCGGTATCTCAATACCTAGTTCAATCTCGTTACCGGCAAGCTCTTTACTCGTTCCGTAATGCATCATGCCGTAACTAACTCATTAGTCACATTGCTTGCAAGGCTTATAGTGATGTGCATTACAGAGAGGGCCCAAAGATACCTCTCCGACAATCGGAGTGATAAATCCTAATCTCGATCTATGCCAACTCAACAAACACCATCGGAGACACCTATAGAGCACCTTTATAATCACCCAGTTACGCTGTGATGTTTGGTAGCACACAAGGTGTTCCTCCGGTATTCGGGAGTTGCATAATATCATAGTCAGAGGAACATGTATAAGTCATGATGAAAGCAATAGCAATAAAACTAAACGATCATTTATGCTAAGCTAACAGATGGGTCTTGTCCATCACATCATTCTCTAATGATGTGGGGGGGGGGGGGGGGGGGGGGGGGGGGGGGGGGGGGGGGGGGGGGGGGGGGGGGGGGGGGGGGGGGGGGGGGGGGGGGGGGGGGGGGGGGGGGGGGGGGGGGGGGGGGGGGGGGGGGGGGGGGGGGGGGGGGGGGGGGGGGGGGGGGGGGGGGGGGGGGGGGGGGGGGGGGGGGGGGGGGGGGGGGGGGGGGGGGGGGGGGGGGGGGGGGGGGGGGGGGGGGGGGGGGGGGGGGGGGGGGGGGGGGGGGGGGGGGGGGGGGGGGGGGGGGAGTCAATAATCTAGATTTACACAGTAATGATTCTAACACCCATGGAGTCTTGATGCTGATCATGTTTTGCTCGTGGAAGAGGCTTAGTCAACGGGTCTGCAACATTCAGATCCGTATGTATCTTGCAAATCTCTGTGTCTCCCACCTGGACTTGATCCCGGATGGAGTCGAAGCGTCTCTTGGTGTGTTTGCTTCTCTTGTGAAATCTGGATTCCTTTGCCAAGGCAATTGCACCAGTATTGTCACAAAAGATTTTCATTGGACCCGACTCACTAGGTATGACACCTAGATCGGATATGAACTCCTTCATCCAGACTCCTTCATTTGCTGCTTCCGAAGCAGCTATGTACTCCGCTTCACACGTACATCCCACCATGACGCTTTGTTTAGAACTGCACCAACTGACAGCTCCACCGTTCAATATAAACACGTATCCGGTTTGTGATTTAGAATCGTCCGGATCAGTCTCAAAGCTTGCATCGACGTAACCATTTACGACGAGCTCTTTGTCACCTCCATAAACGAGAAACATATCCTTAGTCCTTTTCAGGTATTTCAGGATGTTCTTGACCGCTGTCCAGTGATCCACTCCTGGATTACTTTGGTACCTCCCTGCTAAGCTAATAGCAAGGCACACATCAGGTCTGGTACACAGCATTGCATATATGATAGAGCCTATGGCTGAAGCATAGGGAACACTTTTCATTTTCTCTCTATCTTCTGCAGTGGTCGGGCATTGAGTCTGACTCAACTTCACACCTTGTAACACTGGCAAGAACCCTTTCTTTGCTTGATCCATTTTGAACTTTTTCAAAACTTTGTCAAGGTATGGCTTTGTGAAAGTCCAATTAAGCGTCTTGATCTATCTCTATAGATCATGATACCCAATATGTATGCAGCTTCACCGAGGCCTTTTATTGAAAAACTCTTATTCAAGTGTCCTTTTATGCTATCCAAAAATTTTATATCATTTCCAATCAGTAATATGTCATCCACATATAATATTAGAAATGCTACAGAGCTCCCGGGGGGGGGGGGGGGGGGGGGGGGGGGGGGGGGGGGGGGGGGGGGGGGGGGGGGGGGGGGGGGGGGGGGGGGGGGGGGGGGGGGGGGGGGGGGGGGGGGGGGGGGGGGGGGGGGGGGGGGGGGGGGGGGGGGGGGGGGGGGGGGGGGGGGGGGGGGGGGGGGGGGGGGGGGGGGGGGGGGGGGGGGGGGGGGGGGGGGGGGGGGGGGGGGGGGGGGGGGGGGGGGGGGGGGGGGGGGGGGGGGGGATTTCATAAAATGTGGCAATTTGCTAACATGATTCGGACAGACTTAAGCATCACTACGAGTGAGAAAATCTCATCGTAGTCAACACCTTGAACTTTGTCAAAACCTTTTTCGACAAGTCTAGCTTTGTAGATAGTAACACTACTATCAGCGTCTGTCTTCCTCTTGAAAATCCATTTATTTTCTATGGCTTGCCGATCATCGGGCAAGTCAACCAAAGTCCACACTTTGTTCTCATACATGGATCCATCTCAGATTTCATGGCCTCAAGCCATTTCATGGAATCTAGGCTCATCATCACTTCCTCATAGTTCGTAGGTTCGTCATGGTCAAGTAACATGACCTCCAGAACAGGATTACCGTACCACTCTGGTGCAGATCTCACTGTGGTTGACCTATGAGGTTCGGTAGTAACTTGATCTGAAGTTACATGATCATCATCATTAGCTTCCTCACTAATTGGTGTAGGAGTCACAGGAACAGATTTTTGTGATGAACTACTTTCCAATAAGGGAGCAGGTACAGTTACCTCATCAAGTTCTACTTTTCTCCCACTCACTTCTTTCGAGAGAAACTCCTTCTCTAGAAAGGATCCATTCTTAGCAACGAATGTCTTGCCTTCGGATCTGTGATAGAAGGTGTACCCAACTGTCTCCTTTGGGTATCCTATGAAGACACATTTCTCTGATTTGGGTTTGAGCTTATCAGGATGAAACTTTTTCACATAAGCATCGCAACCCCAAACTTTAAGAAACGACAACTTTGGTTTCTTGCCAAACCACAGTTCATATGGTCTCGTCTCAACGGATTTAGATGGTGCCCTATTTAACATGAATGCAGCTGTCTCTAATGCATAACCCCAAAACGATAGTGGTAAATCGGTAAGAGACATCATAGATTGCACCATATCTAATAAAGTACGGTTACGATGTTGGGACACACCATTACGCTGTGGTGTTCCAGGTGGCGTGAGTTGCGAAACTATTCCGCATTGTTTCAAATGAAGACCAAACTCGTAACTCAAATATTCTCCTCCACGATCAGATCATAGAAACTTTATTTTCTTGTTACGATGATTTTCCACTTCACTCTGAAATTATATGAACTTTTCAAATGTTTCAAACTTATGTTTCATCAAGTAGATATACCCATATCTGCTCAAATCATCTGTGAAGGTCAGAAAATAACGATACCCGCGGCGAGCCTCAACACTTATCGGATCGCATACATCAATATGTATTATTTCCAATAAGTCAGTTGCTCGCTCCATTGTTCCGGAGAACAGAGTCTTAGTCATCTTTCCCATAAGGCATGGTTCGCAAGCATCAAGTGATTCATAATCAAGTGATTCCAAAATCCCATCAGCATGGAGTTTCTTCAGGCGCTTTACACCAATATGACCTAAACAGCAGCGCCACAAATAAGTTGCACTATCGGGGGGGGGGGGGGGGGGGGGGGGGGGGGGGGGGGGGGGGGGGGGGGGGGGGGGGGGGGGGGGGGGGGGGGGGGGGGGGGGGGGGGGGGGGGGGGGGGGGGGGGGGGGGGGGGGGGGGGGGGGGGGGGGGGGGGGGGGGGGGGGGGGGGGGGGGGGGGGGGGGGGGGGGGGGGGGGGGGGGGGGGGGGGGGGGGGGGGGGGGGGGGGGGGGGGGGGGGGGGGGGGGGGGGGGGGGGGGGGGGGGGGGGGGGGGGGGGGGGGGGGGGGGGGGGGGGGGGGGGGGGGGGGGGGGGGGGGGGGGGGGGGGGGGGGGGGGGGGGGGGGGGGGGGGGGGGGGGGGGGGGGGGGGGGGGGGGGGGGGGGGGGGGGGGGGGGGGGGGGGGGGGGGGGGGGGGGGGGGGGGGGGGGGGGGGGGGGGGGGGGGGGGGGGGGGGGGGGGGGGGGGGGGGGGGGCACCTTGCCATCCTTCTTATCCGCCAAATACTTGGGGCAGTTCCGCTTTCAGTGACCAGTCCCTTTGCAGTAGAAGCACTCAGTCTCAGGCTTAGGTCCAGACTTGGGTTTCTTCTCCTGAGCAACAACTTGTTTGCTGTTCTTCTTGAAGTTCCCCTTCTTCTTCCCTTTACCCTTTTTCTTGAAACTGGTGGTCTTGTTGACCATCAACACTTGATGCTCCTCCTTGATTTCTACCTCCGCAGCCTTTAGCATCGCGAAGAGCTCGGGAATTGTCTTATCCATCCCTTGCATATTATAGTTCATTACAAAGCTCTTGTAACTTGGTGGCAGTGATTGAAGAATTCTGTCAATGACACTATTATCCGGAAGATTAACTCCTAGTTGAATCAAGTGATTATTATACCCAGACATTTTGAGTATATGTTCACTGACAGAACTATTCTCCTCCATCTTACAGCTGTAGAACCTATTGGAGACTTCATATCTCTCAATCCGGGCATTTGCTTGAAATATTAACTTCAACTCCTGGAACATCTCATATGCTCCATGACGTTCAAAACGTCGTTGAAGTCCCGGTTCTAAGCCGTAAAGCATGGCACACTGAACTATCGAGTAGTCATCAGCTTTGCTCTGCCAGACGTTCTTAACGTCATCAGTTGCATCTGCAGCAGGCCTGGCACCCAGCGGTGCTTCCAGGACGTAATTCTTCTGTGTAGCAATGAGGATAATCCTCAAGTTACGGACCCAGTCCGTGTGGGGGGGGGGGGGGGGGGGGGGGGGGGGGGGGGGGGGGGGGGGGGGGGGGGGGGGGGGGGGGGGGGGGGGGGGGGGGGGGGGGGGGGGGGGGGGGGGGGGGGGGGGGGGGGGGGGGGGGGGGGGGGGGGGGGGGGGGGGGGGGGGGGGGGGGGGGGGGGGGGGGGGGGGGGGGGGGGGGGGGGGGGGGGGGGGGGGGGGGGGGGGGGGGGGGGGGGGGGGGGGGGGGGGGGGGGGGGGGGGGGGGGGGGGGGGGGGGGGGGGCAGACATCTCTCTAGTCATCTAAGTGATCACGTGATCCAAATCAACTAAACCACGTCCGATCATCATGTGAGATGGAGTAGTTTCAATGGTGAACATCACTATGTTGATCATATCTACTATATGATTCACGTTCGACCTTTCGGTCTCCGTGTTCCGAGGCCATATCTGTATATGCTAGGCTCATCAAGTATGACATGCGTATTCCGCGTGTGCAACTGTTTTGCACCCGTTGTATTTGAACATAGAGCCTATCACACCCGATCATCACGTGGTGTCTCAGCATGAATAACTTTCGCAACGGTGCATACTCAGGGAGAACACTTCTTGATTATTAGTGAGAGATCATCTTAAAATGCTACCGTCAATCAAAGCAAGATAAGATGCATAAAAGGATAAACATCACATGCAATCAATATAAGTGATATGATGTGGCCATCATCATCTCGTGCTTGTGATCTCCATCTTCGAAGCATCATCGTGATCACCATCGTCACCGGCGCGACACCTTGATCTCCATCGTAGCATCATATTCGTTTACGCCATCTTTTGCTTCTACGACTATCGCTACCGCTTAGTGATAAAGTAAAGCATTTACAGGGCGTTTGCATTTCATACAATAAAGCGACAACCATATGGCTCCTGCCAGTTGCCGATAACTTCGGTTACAAAACATGAGCACGAGCCATCTATCTACAAACAAACATAGACAAGCAAAATACTATCAGGTGGGGGGGGGGGGGGGGGGGGGGGGGGGGGGGGGGGGGGGGGGGGGGGGGGGGGGGGGGGGGGGGGGGGGGGGGGGGGGGGGGGGGGGGGGGGGGGGGGGGGGGGGGGGGGGGGGGGGGGGGGGGGGGGGGGGGGGGGGGGGGGGGGGGGGGGGGGGGGGGGGGGGGGGGGGGGGGGGGGGGGGGGGGGGGGGGGGGGGGGGGGGGGGGGGGGGGGGGGGGGGGGGGGGGGGGGGGGGGGGGGGGGGGGGGGGGGGGGGGGGGGGGGGGGGGGGGGGGGGGGGGGGGGGGGGGGGGGGGGGGGGGGGGGGGGGGGGGGGGGGGGGGGGGGGGGGGGGGGGGGGGGGGGGGGGGGGGGGGGGGGGGGGGGGGGGGGGGGGGGGGGGGGGGGGGGGGGGGGGGGGGGGGGGGGGGGGGGGGGGGGGGGGGGGGGGGGGGGGGGGGGGGGGGGGGGGGGGGGGGGGGGGGGGGGGGGGGGGGGGGGGGGGGGGGGGGGGGGGGGGGGGGGGGGGGGGGGGGGGGGGGGGGGGGGGGGGGGGGGGGGGGGGGGGGGGGGGGGGGGGGGGGGGGGGGGGGGGGGGGGGGGGGGGGGGGGGGGGGGGGGGGGGGGGGGGGGGGGGGGGGGGGGGGGGGGGGGGGGGGGGGGGGGGGGGGGGGGGGGGGGGGGGGGGGGGGGGGGGGGGGGGGGGGGGGGGGGGGGGGGGGGGGGGGGGGGGGGGGGGGGGGGGGGGGGGGGGGGGGGGGGGGGGGGGGGGGGGGGGGGGGGGGGGGGGGGGGGGGGGGGGGGGGGGGGGGGGGGGGGGGGGGGGGGGGGGGGGGGGGGGGGGGGGGGGGGGGGGGGGGGGGGGGGGGGGGGGGGGGGGGGGGGGGGGGGGGGGGGGGGGGGGGGGGGGGGGGGGGGGGGGGGGGGGGGGGGGGGGGGGGGGGGGGGGGGGGGGGGGGGGGGGGGGGGGGGGGGGGGGGGGGGGGGGGGGGGGGGGGGGGGGGGGGGGGAGACCACCAGTTTCAAGAAAAAGGGCAAAGGGAAGAAGAAGGGGAACTTCAAGCAGAACAGCAAACAAGTTGTTGCTCAAGAGAAGAAATCCAAGTCTGGACCTAAGCCTGAGACTGAGTGCTTCTACTGCAAGCAGACTGGTCACTGGAAGCGGAACTGCCCCAAGTATTTGGCGGATAAGAAGGATGGCAAGATGAACAAAGGTATATGTGATATACATGTTATTGATGTGTACCTTACTAGAGCTCGCTGTAGCACCTGGGTGTTTGATACTGGTTCTGTTGCTAATATTTGCAACTCGAAACAGGGACTACGGATTAAGCGAAGACTGGCTAAGGACGAGGTGACGATGCGCGTGGGAAATGGTTCCAAAGTCGATGTGATCGCCATCGGCACGCTACCTCTACATCTACCTTCGGGATTAGTTTTAGACCTAAATAATTGTTATTTGGTGCCAGCGTTAAGCATGAACATTATATCTGGATCTTGTTTGATGCGAGATGGTTATTCATTTAAATCTGAGAATAATGGTTGTTCTATTTATATGAGTAATATCTTTTATGGTCATGCACCCTTGAAGAGTGGTCCATGATTTGGATCACGTGATCACTTAGATGATTAGAGGGATGTCTATCTAAGTAGGAATTCTTAAGTAATATGATTAATTGAACTTTAATTTATCATGAACTTAGTACCTGATAGTATTTTGCATGTCTATGTTGATTGTAGATAGATGGCCCGTGCTGTTGTTCCGTTGAATTTTAATGCGTTCCTTGAGAAAGCAAAGTTGAAAGATGATGGTAGCAATTACACGACTGGGTCCGTAACTTGAGGATTATCCTCATTGCTGCACAGAAGAATTACGTGGGGGGGGGGGGGGGGGGGGGGGGGGGGGGGGGGGGGGGGGGGGGGGGGGGGGGGGGGGGGGGGGGGGGGGGGGGGGGGGGGGGGGGGGGGGGGGGGGGGGGGGGGGGGGGGGGGGGGGGGGGGGGGGGGGGGGGGGGGGGGGGGGGGGGGGGGGGGGGGGGGGGGGGGGGGGGGGGGGGGGGGGGGGGGGGGGGGGGGGGGGGGGGGGGGGGGGGGGGGGGGGGGGGGGGGGGGGGGGGGGGGGGGGGGGGGGGGGGGGGGGGGGGGGGGGGGGGGGGGGGGGGGGGGGGGGGGGGGGGGGGGGGGGGGGGGGGGGGGGGGGGGGGGGGGGGGGGGGGGGGGGGGGGGTTTTGAACGCCTGACAGGCTCGATCTGATGACTACTCTATAGTTCAGTGTGCCATGCTTTACGGCTTAGAACCGGGACTTCAAAGATGGTTTGAACGTCATGGAGCATATGAGATGTTACAAGAGTTGAAGTTAATATTTCAAGCAAAAGCCCGGGTTGAGAGATATGAAATCTCCAACAAGTTCTATAGCTGCAAGATGGAGGAGAACAGTTCTGTCAGTGAACACATACTCAAAATGTCTAGGTATCATAACCACTTAACTCAGCTGGGAGTTAATCTTCCAGTTGATTGTGTTATTGACAGAGTTCTTCAATCACTGCCACCTAGCTACAAAGGCTTCATGATGAACTAAAATATGCAAGGGATGAACAAAACAATTCCTGAGCTCTTTGCAATGCTTAAGGCCGCGGAGGTAGAAATCAAGAAGGAGCATCAAGTGTTGATGGTTAACAAGACCACTAGTTTCAAGAAAAAGGGCAAGGGAAAGAAAGGGAACTTCAAGAATAATGGAAAGAAAGTTGCCACTCCCGGGAAGAAGCCCAAAGCTGGACCCAAGCCTGAAACTTAGTGCTTCTAGTGCAAAGGGAATGGTCACTGGAAGCGGAACTGCCCCAAGTATTTGGTGGATAAGAAGGATGGCAAAGTGAACAAAGGTATATTTGATATACATGTTATTGATGTGTACCTTACTAATACTCGTAGCAGCGCCTGGGTATTTGATACTGGTTCGGTTGCTCATATTTCTAACTCGAAACAGGAGCTACGAAATAAACGAAGATTGGCTAAGGACAAGGTGATGATGCGCGTCGGGAATGGTTCCTAGGTCGATGTGATCGCCGTCGGCACGCTACCTCTACATCTACCTTCGGGATTAGTTTTAGACCTAAATAATTGTTATTTGGTGCCAGTGTTGGGGGGGGGGGGGGGGGGGGGGGGGGGGGGGGGGGGGGGGGGGGGGGGGGGGGGGGGGGGGGGGGGGGGGGGGGGGGGGGGGGGGGGGGGGGGGGGGGGGGGGGGGGGGGGGGGGGGGGGGGGGGGGGGGGGGGGGGGGGGGGGGGGGGGGGGGGGGGGGGGGGGGGGGGGGGGGGGGGGGGGGGGGGGGGGGGGGGGGGGGGGGGGGGGGGGGGGGGGGGGGGGGGGGGGGGGGGGGGGGGGGGGGGGGGGGGGGGGGGGGGGGGGGGGGGGGGGGGGGGGGGGGGGGGGGGGGGGGGGGGGGGGGGGGGGGGGGGGGGGGGGGGGGGGGGGGGGGGGGGGGGGGGGGGGGGGGGGGGGGGGGGGGGGGGGGGGGGGGGGGGGGGGGGGGGGGGGGGGGGGGGGGGGGGGGGGGGGGGGGGGGGGGGGGGGGGGGGGGGGGGGGGGGGGGGGGGGGGGGGGGGGGGGGGGGGGGGGGGGGGGGGGGGGGGGGGGGGGGGGGGGGGGGGGGGGGGGGGGGGGGGGGGGGTGGTTGTTCTATTTATATGAATAATATCTTTTATGGTCATGCACCCTTGAAGAGTGGTCTATTCTTGTTGAATCTCGATTGTAGTGATACACATATTCATAATATTGATGCCAAAAGATGCAAAGTTGATAATGATAGTGCAACATATTTATGGCACTACCGTTTAGGTCATATTGGTATAAAGCGCATGAAGAAACTCCATGCAGATGGGCTTTTGGAATCACTTGATTATGAATCATTTGATACTTGCGAACCATGCCTCATGGGCAAGATGACTAAAACTCCGTTCTCCGAAACAATGGAGTGAGCTAATGACTTATTGGAAATAATACATACTGATGTATGCTGTCCGATGAGTGTTGAAGAACGCGGCGGGTATCGTTATTTTCTCACCTTCACTGATGATTTGAGTAGGTATGGGTATATCCACTTTATGAAACACAAGTTTGAAACATTTGAAAAGTTCAAAGAATTTCAGAGTGAACTGGAGAATCATCTTAACAAGAAATAAAGTTTCTACGATCTGATCGTGGAGGCGAATATTTGAGTTACGAGTTTGGCCTTTATTTAAAACAATGTGGAATAGTTTCAAAACTCACACCACCTGGAACACCACACCGTAATGGTGTGTCCGAACGTCGTGGCCGTACTTTATTAGATATGGTGCGTTCTATGATGTCTCTTACCGATTTACCACTATTATTTTTGGGTTATGCATTAGAGACAACTGCATTCACGTTAAATAGAGCACCGTCTAAATCCATTGAGACGACACCGTATGAACTGTGGTTTGGCAAGAAACCTATGCTGTTGTTTCTTAAAGTTTGGGGATGCGATGCTTATGTCAAAAGGCTTTAGCCATATAAGCTCGAACCCAAATCGGAGAAGTGCATCTTCATAGAATACCCTAAAGAAACTATTGGGTACACCTTCTACCACAGATCCGAAGGCAAGATCTTTGTTGCTAAGTTTGGGTCCTTTCTAGAGAAGGAGTTTCTCACGAAAGAAGTGAGTGGGAGGAAAGTAGAACTTGATGAGGTAATTGTACCTTCTCTCGAATTGGAAAGTAGCACATCACAGAAAACCATTCCCGTGATGCCTACACCAACTAGAGAGGAAGCTAATGATAATGATCATGAAACTTCAGATCAGGTTACTACTGAACCTCGTAGGTCGACCAGAGCACGATCCGCACCAGAGTGGTACGGTAATCCTGTCCTGGAAGTCATGTTACTAGACCAAGGCGAACCTACGAACTATGAAGAAGCTATGATGAGCCCAGATTCGACAGATGGCTTGAGGCCATGAAATCTGAGATAGGATCCATGTATGAGAACAAATTGTGGACTTTGGTGGACTTGCCCGATGATCGGCTAGCCACAGAGAATAAATGGATCTTTAAGAAGAAGACTGACGCTGATGGTAATGTTACTGTCTACAAAGCTCGACTTGTCGCAAAAGGTTTTCGACAAGTTCAAGGGGTTGACTACGATGAGACCTTCTCACCCGTAGCGATGCTTAACTCCGTCCGAATCATGTTAGCAATTGCCGCATTTTATGATTATGAAATCTGGCAAATGGACGTCAAAACTGCATTCCTTAATGGATTTCTTAAAGAAGAGTTGTATATGATGCAACCAGAAGGTTTTGTCGATCCTAAAGGTGCTAACAAAGTGTGCAAACTCCAGCGATCCATCTATGGAGTGGTGCAAGCATCTCGGAGTTGGGATATACACTTTGATGAGGTGATCAAAGCATATGGTTTTATACAGACTTTTGGTGAAGCCTGTATTTACAAGAAAGTGAGTGGGAGCTCTGTAGCGTTTCTGATATTATATGTAGATGACATATTATTGATCGGAAATGATATAGAATTTCTGGATAGCATAAAAGGATACTCGAATAAGAGTTTTTCAATGAAAGACCTCGGTGAAGCTGCTTATGTATTGGGCATCAAGATCTATAGAGATAGATCAAGACGCTTAATAGGACTTTCACAAAGCACATACCTTGACAAAGTTTTGAAGAAGTTCAAAATGGATCAGTCAAAGAAAGGGTTCTTACCTGTGTTACAAGGTGTGAAATTGAGTCAGACTCAAAGTCCGACCACTACAGAAGATAAGAGAAAATGAAAGTCATTCCCTATGCCTCAGCCATAGGTTCTATCATGTATGCTATGCTGTGTACCAGACCTGATGTGTGCCTTGCCATTAGTTTGGCAGGGAGGTACCAAAGTAATCCAGGAGTGGATCACTGGACAGCGGTCAAGAACATCCTGAAGTACCTGAAAAGGACCAAGGATATGTTTCTCGTTTATGGAGGTGACGAAGAGCTCGTCATAAATGGTTACATCGATGCTAGCTTCAACACTGATCCGGATGACTCTAAGTCACAAACCAGATACGTATTTATATTGAATGGTGGAGCTGTCAGTTGGTGCAGTTCCAAGCAGAGCGTCGTGGTGGGATCTACATGTGAAGCGGAGTACATAGCTGCTTCGGAAGCAACAAATGAAGGAGTCTTGATGAAGGAGTTCATATCCGATCTAGGTGTAATACCTAGTGCATTGGGTCCAATGAAAATCTTTTGTGACAATACTGGAGCAATTGCCTTGGCAAAGGAATCCAGATTTCACAAGAGAACCAAACACATCAAGAGACACTTCTACTCCATTCGCGAACAAGTCAAGGATGGAGACATAGAAATTTGCAAAATACATACGGATCTGAATGTAGCAGATCCGTTGACTAAGCCTCTTCCACGAGCAAAACATGATCAGCACCAAGACTCCATGGGTGTTAGATTCATTACAATGTAATCTAGATTATTGACTCTAGTGCAAGTAGGAGACTGAAGGAAATATGCCCTAGAGGCAATAATAAAGTTGTAATTTTATATTTCCTTATTCATGATAAAGGTTTATTATTCATTCTAGAATTGTATTGATTGGAAACTTAAATACATGTGTGAATACATAAACAAATACTGTGTCCCTAGTATGCCTCTACTAGACTTGCTCGTTGATCAAAGATGGTTAAGGTTTCCTAACCATAGACATGTGTTGTCATTTGATAACGGGATCACATCATTAGGAGAATGATATGATGGACAAGACCCACCCGTTAGCTTAGCATAATGATCGTTCAGTTTATTGCTATTTCTTCATGTCAAATACATATTTCTCCGACTATGTGATTATGCAACTCCCGGATACCGGAGGAATGCCTTGTGTGCTATCAAACGTCACAACGTAAATGGGTGATCATAAAGATGCTCTACATGTATCTTCAAATGTGTTTTTTGAGTTGGCATAGATCAAGATTAGGATTTGTCACTCCGAGTATCAGAGAGGTATCTCTGGGCCCTCTCGGTAATACACATCATAAGCTTGCAAGCAAATGACTAAGGAGTTAGTCACGAGGTGATGTATTACGGAACGAGTAAAGAGACTTGTCGGTAACGAGATTGAATTAGGTATGAAGATACCTACGATCGAATCTCGGGCAAGTAACATACCGATAGACAAAGGGAATTACGTATGTTGTCATAACGGTTCGACCGATAAAGATCTTCATAGAATATGTAGGATCCAATATGGGCATCCAGGTTCCGCTATTGGTTATTGACCGGAGAGGTGTCTCGTTCATGTCTACATAGTTCTCGAACCCGTAGAGTCCGCACGCTTAACGTTTGCTGACGATATAGTGTTATATGAGTTATATGTTTTGGTGACCGAATGTTGTTCGGAGTCCCGGATGAGATCACGGACATGAAGAGGAGTCTCGAAATGGTCGAGAGGTAAAGATTGATATATTGGACGATGCTATTTGGACACCGAAAGTGTTTCGGGACGTACTAGGAAGGTATCGTGTCACCGGAAGGGGTTCCGGGCACCCCCCCCGACAAGATATGGGCCTTATGGGCCAAAGAAGGGGACATACCAGCCCACAAGGGGGCTGGTGTGCCCCTCCCATGGCTGGCCGGCCCTAAGGGGAAGGAAAGGGGAGGGGTGGCCCCTCCTGCCTTTTCCTACTCAGGAGAGAAAGGAAAGGGGGGGCACCTCCTCCTTCCTTCCTCCCGCGCTCCAAATAAGGAAAGGGGGCGCGGCTTGGGAGAGACCCCAAGTAGGATTCCTCCTACTTGGGCGCCCCCCCTGGCTGCTCCTCCCTCCCGCCTATATATATGTCGGAGGGGGGCACCTAGCACACAACAGACAATTGCTTAGCCGTGTGCGGCGCCCCCCTCCACCGTTTACACCCCCGGTCATATTTTCGTAGTGCTTAGGCGAAGCCCTGCGGAGATCACTTCACCATCACCGTCACCACGCCGTCGTGCTGTCGGAACTCGTTCACTACCTCGCCGTCTTGCTGGATCAAGAAGGCGCGGACGTCACCAAGCTGAATGTGTGCTGACCGCGGAGGTGCCGTACGTTCGGTACTCGATCGGTTGAATCGCGAAGAAAGTTCGACTACATCAACCGCGTTGTGAAATGCTTCCGCTTATGGTCTACGAGGGTACATAGACACACTCTTCCCCCTCGTTGCTATGCATCTCCATGGATAGATCATTGCGTGTGCGTAGTTTTTTTTTCCATGCAACGTTCCCCAATAGCTACTATGTCCGTTTTTGTTTTTATCGACACCTCTCTCACTAAACATGTGGGCATGATTTTTTATATCGGATTTTGCTTGAGGACAAGCAAGGTCTAATGTTGGGGGAGTTGATACGTCCATTGCATCATGTTTTCCTACTGTTATTTATAATTTTTTTATGCATAACACTTTATGGAGTAATTCTAATGCCTTTTCTCTCATAATATGCAAGGTTTACACAAAGAGGGAGAATGTCGCAGATGGAATTCTGGACTTGAAAAAGCTATGTCAGAGATACCTATTCTGCACATCTCCAAACGAGCTGAAATTTTACGGAGAATTATTTTGGAATATATAATAAATATTGGAGGAAATAACTACGAGAGGGGGGCTGCCTGGTGCCCACAAGACACCAGGGCGCGCCAGCCTCCCCAGGCGCGCCCTGGTGGGTTGTGGGCAGCCCAGCCCACCTCCGGTGCCCATCTTCTGGTACATAAGATCTTTTGACCTAGAAAAAATAAGGAGAGGACTTTCGGGACGGAGCGTCGCCGTCTCGAGGCGGAACTTGGGCAGGAGCACTTTTGCCCTCCGGTGGAGCGATTCCACCGGGGGAACTTCCCTCCTAGAGGGGGAAATCGAAGCCATCGTCATCACCAACAACCCTCTCATCTTTGGGAGGACAATCTTCATCAACATCTTCAACGACACCATCTCATCTCAAAACCCTAGTTCATCCCTTGTGTTCAATCTTTGTACCGGAACCTCAGATTGGTACCTGTGGGTGACTAGTAGTGTTGATTACATCTTGTAGTTGATTGCTATATGGTTTATTTGGTGGAAGATTATATGGTCAGATCCATTATGCTATTTAATACCCCTCTGATCTTGAGCATGAATATTATTTGTGAGTAATTACTTTTGTTCTTGAGGCTACGGGAGAAGTCATGTTGCAAGTAATCATATGAATTTGATATCCATTCGATATTTTGATGGTATGTATGTTGTGATTCCCTTAGTGGTGTTATGTAAACTTCGACTACATGACACTTCACCATCTTTGGGCCTAAGGGAATGCATTGTGGAGTAGTTATTAGATGATGGGTTGCTAGAGTGACAGAAGCTTAAACCCTAGTTTATGCGCTATTTTGTAAGGGACTGATTTGGATCCATATGTTTAATGCTATGGTTAGATTTTATCTTAATACTTTTCTCGTAGTTGAGGATGCTTGCGAGGAGGTTAATCATAAGTGGGCGGCTTGTTCAAGTAAGAACAACACCCAAGCACCGGTCCACCCACATATCATATTATCAAAGTAGCGAACGCGAATCAAAACAACATGATGAAAGTGACTAGACGAAATTCCTGTGTGCCCTCAAGAACACTTTGCTTATTATAAGAGATCGTTTTGGCCTGTCCTTTGCCCCAAAAGGACTGGGCTACCTTGTTGCACTTTATTTACCGTTACCATTACTTGCTCGTTACAAATTATCTTGCTACCAAACTATCTGTTACCTACAATTTTAGTGCTTGCAGAAATTACCTTGATGAAAACCGCTTGTCATTTCCTTCTGCTTCTTGTTGGGTTTGACACTCTTACTTATCGAAAGGACTACGATTGATCCCCTATACTTGTGGGTCATAATGATCCTACTCGGACTCGGATCTAGGCCGAACAGAATTTGGGCTTTAGGATCCGTGTGAGGCTAAGTGTTGAGCCAATGACGGATGCCTATATATAGTGGAGGTGCGGCACACTCATTCGATTGATCGCTTCGGCGCCGTCACTAGGGTTTTGCATGAGTTGCAACTAGCCACCTCCACTCGCCGCCGGTTGTGTGATCGGACCTAGCAGTATGTCGCACGGCGTTTCTCCTACACGCGTGGATACCATTAGAGGTGGTGCACTTGCGCCGATCCGGCGAACCAGTACGTGGGATCCGACGCCCGGCTGTTCGAGGGAGATCGGACGAGGAGGAGACGAACCCCGCGGACGCGCTGCCCCAATTCTACTTCTGCTGCACGGCGCTGCGCGTCTAGTGGTAACGATCCATGATCCATCTCCCGTAGCATGTTCCTGGATGTTCTGCGGGTAGAAAATTTTAATTTGCAGTTGACGCACCTTACCGTAGAACCCAACACTTATAAGCACATACACTCACCAGCACATACATTCATCTCTATGAACGTACGCACGCATTATGAGCACCTACGACAGACTGAGCCAACACATGATTTTGAGATTGACGAAGTCGCCACAGACAACTTCGTTGACAGGAACGTCTTCTCTCACTGAATGCACATCTCCAAAAGACGTGGGATAAATCCAAAAAATGTGATCATCAATGCCAAGTCTAGGACTTGAACCTGGGTAGATTAGTTCCACCACAAGCTCAGTTCGCATATATTTGTGTTGAAAGGTTAGTTCGAGACTTTTAAGATGTTGTACATGCTCGGTCGACATGTAGTAGTGTCTATTGAAAATATTGCGTTCATGCTTCTTTTTCATTGATATAAGTGTCGGCTTCACGTTGCATATGTAAGATGATATAACTTCAACTATTTGCGACAACCAACAGTGTCGGCTTCACATTGCATATGTAAGATGATATAACTTCAACTATTTGCGACAACCAACAGAGTTACAAAAAGAAAGAAATTAAGGCTCCCACACGTTTAGGGTTTCTTCACCTTCCGTCATCGGCGCCGCCAATATGCCTCGTCTTTTGTGGCCTTAGGGCTATGAAGGTGCGGTTGATCCCGGACCTTGCCGGCAGGAGGAAACATACTTCGGTTTGAGGTGTTTTTTCGAATATGTTTAGGAGGATTTGTCTCCTACTAAGGAAGGCGAGACGGCGGCGACTCCCTAAAGATGGAATAGTTCTCCCCGCGTAGCCCTTGTCCCAGCCAAGCGTCTCGCGTCGCTGGATGGCGTTTGGATGTGTGCCTCCGATGGATCTCACGGGATTCGGTCGCTATTTGTCTTAGGTGGGCCCGCATGGTTCTGGTCTTCGTTCGTCTGCGCTCATGTATCTACAGGTCGGATCCTTCCAGTTGGTCTTCTTTTCATCGACCGCGATTGTTGTTCTGGTGCGGTGGTGCTTAGCACGACGACTTCCCAACTGTCTGCTACAACAGGTCAGATCCTTTCGGTTGGTGTTCTTTTCATCGACGGCGGTTGCTGTTCTGGTGTGGTGGTCCTTAAAACGACAACTTCCCGACTGTCTACTACAACAAGTTGGGTCCTTCCGGTTAGTCTTCTTTTCATCGATGATGGTTGTTGTTCTGGTGCGGTGGTCCTTAGCACGATGACTTCTCGACTGTCTACTACAACAAGATTTGCCGGCTCTGACGATGACGACGACACGCCTTAGGCTCGCTCTAGTGCTTGTAGTCATTGCTAGGTGGTCTACGGAAATGGATATTTTTTTTTACTGCTCGTGTTCTTTATACTGTCATGACTCATGATTGATGGATAGATCGAAAGTTTTTCCTAAGAAAACCAACAGAAATTACACAAACACAAGTCTGTTTGAGATACATGATGTTTGCTCCACGTTATTAAAACACCACGTAATCAAATCTTACCATGATATCACAAATGCATGTAAAACTAAAAACTATTGCACGGAAGCGTTTCACTTCGCAGATGAGATCACATAGATGGGTCAGACGACGCTCACGGGGCAGATTCGTCTCCCTCGCCGCCCACCGACGGCTAGCACGAGCGTCATACAGATCCCAAGCCTCCCATTACACGCGTCGCCCTGGCATGCTACCAGCCCAACACCCAACGCCCCTCCCTCACGTTGCGCTGCATGCAGGTACACGTACCACGCGACGTGGCAACCCGTTGGACAGCACGACCCTGCTCAAGCGGTCTATAAAAACAGCGCCACCGCCATCGCTCCAATCCATCGGCATCCAGTTGACAATCCAATTCAATCCATAGTGAACCACACCCAAGAACACACTCACCGCAGCAAGCAATCCCGTGAAGAGATGGCGCATTTCGGTCAGCAGCACGGCCACCCGGCCACCCGCGTCGACGAGTACGGCAACCCTGTGCCGGCCGGCCACGGCGTCACCGGGACCGAAGGCTTGGGGCACTTCCAGGGCCAGGGCCAGCAGCACGGCCACCCCACCACCCGCCTCGACGAGTACGGCAACCCGGTGACGGCCGGCCACGACGTTGGGCTGGGATCCACCGGCGCTGGGCACGCTGGGTACGGGTCTACCGGCACCGGCACCCACGACACTGGCGGCCACGGCCGCCAGGTGGGATACGGTGCCACTGGCACGGGCACCCACGACGCTGGGGGGTTTGGAGGCTCTGGAATTGCCCCTCGGCACGACACCACCGGCACTGGGGTTCACGACGCCGGTGGGTTGGGCACGCGGCATGCCGCCACCGGTACCCACGGCACAGGCCACACCGCCGGGCTCGGCGGCACCGGAACCGGGATGACCGGGACCCACGGCACAGGCCACACCGCCGGGCTCGGCGGCACCGGCACAGGGATCACCGGGACCCACGGCACAGGCCACACCGCCGGGCTCGGCGGCACCGGCACAGGGATCACCGGGACCCATGGCACAGGCCACACCGCCGGGCTCGGCGGCACCGGCACAGGGATCACCGGGACCCATGGCACAGGGCACACGGCCGGGTATGACGCCACCGGTACTCATGGCACGGGGCACACGGCCGGGTACGGGGCGACCGGCACTGGGACCACCGGCGTCGGGATCGCCGGAACCCACGGCGCCGTCGGCACACACCCTCATGGCGGGGTAGCCGAGAACAAGACTCGTGGCATCCTCCACCGCTCTGGCAGCTCCAGCTCCAGCTCGGTACATAAGCAGATTCCTTGCTTGCTTACATGTGTATGGTCTTACCAATCTTTTGTGTACTCACTTGTTTTCTCTCGTCGATTGTGCAGTCATCCTCCGAGGACGACGGGATGGGCGGCAGGAGGAAGAAAGGCATGAAGCAGAAGATCAAGGAGAAGCTCCCCGGCGGTAACAAGGAGCAGACCACGGCCGCCGGCGGCTACGGGCCAGGGTACACGGGGACCACAGGCACCGGTGGGCCAGGGTACACGGGGACCACCGGCACTGGCGGGACCTACGGAGCCACTGAGGGGACGCACGAGAAGAAGGGCGTCATGGAGAAGATCAAGGAGAAGCTCCCTGGCGGGCACAAGGACACCCAGCCGCACACCACCGCGACCGGCGGCCACGGACCTGGCACCACTGGCACCGGCGGCTATGGTACAGGCACCACCGGAACCGCGGGGACGTACGGCGCCACTGAAGGCACCCACGAGAAGAAGGGCATGATGGAGAAGATCAAGGAGAAGCTCCCCGGCGGCCACCACTGAACTGAGCCTAACTTGCCTCGGCCTCGGGTTCAGACTAGTGAAGAATAATGACTCGAGGAATCGCCGTGTGCACAATCAAGGGATAGTATTTAAGTTTTTTTATGTTATCCTTTTTATCTTCTTTTTTTACAAAATGTTATCCTTTTTATCCGTGTGATAGATGTTGCAGTACTGTGAAATGGCCTGGTTTGTAAGTACGTTTGTCTGGTTGGTTCGCACTCTTTCATCGGTGTGATAGATGTCGCAAATACTGTGACATGACCTGTAAGCTACAACTACTTCTCTGATGCGAACCGGGAGATCTGGCTTGGAATCAATGGTGAATTTGAAATATCTAGGATTTGTTGCTGTTCGATCCATCCACCCTTGCAGCTTACAGAATCGTCTTACAGAACCAATACCGTTTCCTTCCCGTCCAAGATTTTCTTTTTTGAGCAGTTGCGATATGTGTTGTGCAAGCACAGTGTCTCACAGCACATGATTCATTATGGAAAACATACCGCAACGCATCATCCTTCTACAAAATGAATATTAAAAAATACGATGCAATTTAGCCATGTTATATTTTCTTTGCCGGTCATAATCTTCCATTGATTCCATTTAACATTGATTCCATTTAAGTATAATCCTTTTTTAGTTACCATGACATCCTCATCCGTTTTTGTCGGGAATCAAATCCTTTCTTTTCTAATTTAGTAGCCACAACACATTGAAGCTTACAAATCATTTTTTTTTAATTATCCTACCATTTTACCTCAAGTCTTTTCTTTAATTAGCCACATATATTTTAATATTCTATTTATTAAGACCAACCTTTCTTTTAATTATTACACCGGTTTACCCATAATCCTTTCTTTAATTAGCCACATCTGTTTAAATATTTTATTTAAGCCTATAATCCTTCCTTTAATTAGTTCATTGGCTTAATTAGCTCGTCCTAAATATAAGGATTGCCACTCGTATATTTAGAGCGAGTTGGGATTAGTAAATGTGAATGGCGCATAGGTCGTTGGTTGTTACATCGAAGATCCAGACAAGAGGTCCTGTGATAAATTCCCACAATATTGAGTTATTTTTACCCAAATATTTTTTGCGGTCTCTATGAAAGCCCATAAAAGGCTTATCAACGCACAAGTATCTGGCCCAGATCGCTTAGCCTAGCCTGTGTACGAGCCAACATTAAACCAAACACGAGCCAACATTAAACCAAACGAAAAGGACTAAACAAACCAAGAATACATATTCCCTTTAATAGTAGGTATAGATATAAGGCGAGTTACAGGAATAGGAGTAGGGCATAGCTTCAAGGAGGCCTTAATTTTAAGAAAGTATAAAATTCAAACTATTAAGTTTAAAAAAATCTGAAAAAATACACATATATACAAGGGATAAAATACTTCAATCGTGAGCTGCACAAAAGAAAAATAATCGAGTTTGAGGACGAACAATCCATTTTTTGAGCTAATAAAATGGCCCTTTATCAAAGAAATAATGAAAGTGCAGACATGAAGTATTTGATCCCGAGCTTATATGCTCTTGCATAAACATAAAATTTAAAAAAATAGTAAAAAAATTCAAACAATAATTGATTTTTTTTCGTGATGAACATTGATGAATTTTCTAACAGCGGGCAAAATTTCAGGTTAAAATGACATTCGTGAAGTCTGGGCAAAAAAAAGTTAATGATCCAAAAAGACTATTATAGGAAGTATTTTGGAACATCGATTTTGTTATTTTGCGCAGATCTCCACAAATGTCATTCGATCTGAAATTTTTGCATGCAGTTGGAACAATCAAAGTTCCTTACAAAACTTTTTAACTATTTTTTCTTTTTTTTACGTTTTAACTATTTTTTATTTTATTGTTCATGCAGGAAAATATGAGCTCAGGATTAAAAGAGCAGTTTCGATGAAAGTACATGTGCTAAAAGGCCTCATACTTACGTATTTGACCTAAAGATTTACCCACATCCATATTATGTCTCTAGGTATATGTCTATATTTTGAAAAAAATAAAACTGAAAAGTTTGATTTTGGTAGTTTTCAAATCAAGACCTCCATGGAGCGGTCTCACATTCTCCCATTTGACATTTTTCGGAGTTACAAGGCATAATGGAGCCTAAACCTAGCTTGCAAGTATTTAAGGATGAGTCACAAGGCCTAACAAGGGCCCAAACATAACGAGTCACAATGCCTAACAAGGACCCAAACGTAGACATACCTCCGAGAACAACTAGTTAACGATCACACTTCGGAAGCCTCGCAACGATCACTTGGGGTGGGCTGAGAGTGCGTCACTCTCGATGTTTTCTTTGAATATATTTTTTCCGCATGTGTTTTTGGCTTTTTAGACTATTTTTTGTTTTTTTTTGGCCTTTTGTTTTAAAACGGTATTTCTTAGCTTCTGAAAGAAAAAAATCAGAAAACAAATTGCGAGAAAAAATGCGTTTCTTTTTTGCTTCTGCGGGAGGCATGATTTTATTTTCGCGAGAGGCACGGTCGTGCCTCTCGGAAACAGAAAAACGCGTGTTCTCTTTTTTCCTTTCCGTGGGAGTCACGTTTTGCTTCCACGACTCAGAAACCGGAAAAAAACGCGTTTTCTCTTTTTTTTTTCCTTTCGTGAGAGACACAGTTTTGCTTCCGTGAGACCCACGACTGTGCCTCTTGGGAACGACAAAAAAAACAAGTTTTCTATTATTTTTTATTTCGTGAGAGGCACGGATTTTTCGTGAAAAATAGTTCGTCAAAACCTATCAACATGGTGTCTAATTTTGAAAATCTCAACGCGGGGAATCCAACGATGAAAACGGTTTGAGATTTGGACGCACGGTTTAAGAGATAAAACGTTTTGAATAAATAGATCTACGGAAAAAGGGAAAACTCCTAGGTTACAACAAGTGGCACCCATGCAGCGCGCCAGTTATTGCAACCTGTGGACGAGGAAGTGATATTTGAAAGGAGTACTCCTCAATTAGTGATTTCGAAGACATCCTCTTCAACGCCTTAGGCGCCGGTTCGCTCGGCTGGCGTTCGTAGTAGCCCCGCGTGGGCCGGCCCAGCTACGCGCTCAGCTCTTTCCCTTTCGTTCGACGCAAGTGTTCGTCCGTTCATCTTATTTGTCTCATTGTGTTGTTTTTTGGTGTTCGTCCCTTCGTTCATAAATCTAAAAAAACATGGATTCAAAATTTACTTTACGAATTTTAAAAGTTCATCAATTCAAAAAAACTTTCATCAATTTTTAAACACATTTCGCAAAAAAAGAAAAAAATCATCGATTTTGTAAAAAGTTCATCAAATTTGGGAAAAAATATGGAATTCGAAAAAAAATCATCAAAACTTGAAAAAAAGTTCATCAAATTTGAAAAAAGTTCATTAAATTTTAAAAAAGTTCATCAAAATTTGAAAAAATTTCATTAAAAATTGAAAATTTTACATCAATTTTTCAGAAAAAATCATGAAGAAAGAAAGTTTCTAAAATTAGAAAAAAGGAAAAGAAGAAATGAGAAAGAAGAAAAGAAAACAAAACATGTAGGTAATCATAACAAGTGAAGTGGTCGGGGTGGTTATCGCGTCTTACACTAACCCCGCCCCTCACGGGATCAAATTCCAGCTCTCGCGCAGTTTTTTGCAGTTTACAAATAGAAAATATATTCAAAATGGATTGGCCCAGCGCGACGAAGGGGGTGTGCGCCCATTTGCGAGAATGGAAGAAAGGGACGCGTAAGGTGCCGAATAGCATTTGGCGTTCATTTCTTGTTACGAACCTGTTACTAACCGGTCGGGAAGACCGGTCCAATGAGTTGTCGTAGGTGTTGTCCACCAGCGAATTGGCACCCTCCCTTCCAGCGATTCTGGTTTTTCCATCAGCGGAATCCCTATTTATCGCATAGGTCGGCGGATAGACAGGTACAACCTCATGCTTGGTGTGACATCTAGTTGGGCCAGCTCAACTAGCTCCCACGTTTAGGGCTTTTCCATTTTTGGAAAGGATCGAGAACCTTCCTGGACCGCTTTTTCGTATTATTTCAGTTTTTCTGCATTTTTATTTTTATTTTTGTTTTCATTTTTTACTTCTTTTATTTAGTTTTTTCTGTTCTTTTATTATTTACATTTTCGTTTTTTCTTTCCTCTTTCTTTTTTCTTTTATTTTTAGTTTTTACTATTTTCCTTTATATTTTTCATGAATAATTGTTTAAAATCATGAACATATTTTGAAACCACGAATATTTTTGTTTTCCTGGACATTTGTTTAAAATCATGAACAT
The DNA here is from genome assembly GCA_036873465.1 of Thinopyrum obtusiflorum. NCBI lineage: Eukaryota > Viridiplantae > Streptophyta > Magnoliopsida > Poales > Poaceae > Thinopyrum > Thinopyrum obtusiflorum. The sequence continues at coordinate 27,014 of JAAAWM010012054.1, forward strand.
GTTTAAAAACCGTGAATATATTTTGTTTTATCAGAAATTTTTGAAATCATGAACATTTTTTGAAATCCCATTTTTCTGAAAAAATCACAACCATTTTCTAAATGCACGAACATTTTTCAAACTCATATTTGATTGAATCCGCCAATATTTTATGATTTTCCAAACTTTTTTTAAATCATGAACATTTATTGAATAGGTGAATCCTTTTTCAAAACCACGAAAAGAATTATGATCTCCCAGACATACTAAAGTGTGAAAAATAAATAAATTCATGACCAGATTTGGAATTCACAAACATTTTTTAAATCATGAGCTTTTTTTTGAATTCGTGGGAGATTCATATTTGCAAATACAAAATGTTCGCAATTAAAAAACAGGAAATTGAACTTTTTCAAAATCGTGAACATAAGAGTAAAATGCATCATTAGTCTGAAATTATTGGAGGTGTGTGAGCTTAGTCATATAACTTCAAAACACAATTTTAGGTCCTAGAACTATTGGAGGTGTGTCGGATTGTTTCTATAACTATAAAACTGCAGTTTTACATCCTAAAACTATTGAAGGTGCGTATGTTTAGTCCTATAGCTTTGAAACTGCAGGTCATCAGTGGCATGATGGATTGAGCTCCAGCGAGGAGAGTAGACCGATCATCTCTGCCTCAACCCATAACAGCAGAATGACACGTCACATAACGCCCAATTGCTACCCACCTGTGGATGTTGCTTGGGCTGTGTCACTCTCGCTAAACTTTGCGTCAGCTTCACGGTTTCCGCGCACTCCCCCGCGTTGTCCGGCAGCAGCAACAATTCACCACTCGTGGGCATGCTCGTGCGCAAACAACAACCTACACAACAACTCTACAGCAAGGGTGTCAGGGCAACGACAATCTCATGAGAGAGAGAGAGAGGTGTGATGGCCCGGTGGCCGCGCCGGGGGAGAAGGATGTCGTCCTACACACTACAACGTGGAAGCATATGAACCACTTTTGGGGAAGTAAACACATATAAAGGGCTAATTTTTAAAAATGCACCCTAGATGCTGGTCATGCAAGCTTAGGAGATGAGATGAACAAACTTACATAGTTTTTGGACCCAAACTGCAGTTTTGAAGTTATAGGACTAAACTGGTAAATCCCCAATAATTTTAGGACCAAAAACTGCACTTTCGAAGTTATATGACTAAACTAACACATCTCCAATAGTTTAAGGACTTATGATGCATTTTACTCTTTTTCAAACTCACATTTATGAATGCATGAAAAAAAAATCTCAAACTCACATTTTTTGAATCCGCCAACATTTTATGATTTTCCACACATTTTTTCCAAAGTCATGAACATTTTTTTAATATGTGAACCTTTTTCAAAACCACGGAAAAAATTGAACCCACAAAAAATTTATGATCTCATAGACATTTTTTAAAATTGTGAATACATTTCAATATTCATGAACATTTTTTTGAATACGTGATTATAATTTTTGAAAATCAGGACCACCTTTTGAATTCACGATCATTTTTTGAAATCATAGGCATTAGTTCAAATTTGCAAATTACAGAATTTTCACAAATTTTTAAAAAGTATCTAGGAAATAAAAATATTCGCAAATACCTTTTCAAAATCGTGACATTTTTTTTGAATACGCAAACCCTTTTTCAAAATCACACAAAAAATTTGAATCCGTGAATATTTTAGGACTTGCCAGACTTTTTTCTCAAAATCATGAACATTTTACAAATTAGCGAATATTTTCCTAATCATGAACAATTTTTTTAGATTTGTGAAATGAAAGAATAAACTAGAAAAGACCAAAAGCAAAAAAGTATTCAAAATAGAAAAAGGAAAGGAAAAGCTCAAGAAGGCCCAAAGTAAAAAATAGAAAAGAAAGGGGAAAATGGTCATGTACTTCAACGTATGTTAAAGATTTTTTTTTTGTCTTTTTAGACAAACGTACGTGAAAGAACGTAGACGCGAGCCATCGAACATTCAAAAAAAAATGCGAGCAAGCGGAAGTTGGCCCAGCATAGTAACGACGCTAAACTTGCTCATCCTACACGATTACTCGTTTTTTATCATGCAAGTCGCGGAATAGGAACTCCCCTCCTTTCCATCCTCCGTTTTCGGCTTGTAGCCGAAGCATGTGGGAACTTTTGACATAGGGACTCAAAATCTTCCTGGTTTTTTTTCTCCAAGTAGCATTCTCTAGGTCAGCATCACTCCATTCCATAAGCACTTGTGTTGCTTTGCGATGATCTTGACGACGAATGTGTCAATGGAGAACCTTGATGTAGGGACTCAAAATCTTCCCAAGTAGCATCATGTGGCCATCATCGACCCGTTTCACGAGCACTTGCGCCACATTGTGATTTTTTGAGCAAACGTGGCGGGGAAACCCCCACGGTTACTCTTTTTCATTAATATTTGTGGAACATATACAGGTGTCTGTACACAGAAATGAACAGAAGCAACAAATTTACAAGTAATCTAGCCAAGATTGCATTCCCTCTTTCAGACTTGGTTTTGCCTTCTTGATGATGGTGTCAAAGTGCTCTTTGAAGCAGGCAATGCAGTAGGCTAAGCTTTTGGTTTTATTGTCAAAGATGAAACTGATTCTATGCTTCCATAGGCTCCAACATCCAGCAATTAAGCATTCCTTGTAGAATCCTATGCTGCTTCTTTTCTTTCCATCCATCAGCATCTCTGTCAGAGCATAATATATGTTCAATTGAAACCTTAGTGCAAGCCAAAAGTTTTGGCTCAAATCACAACTAAAAAATAGATGCATCAAATGTTCATTAGGCTCATTATTACATAACTCACATATGTTGTTTTCAATGTAAAAGTTCTTCCTGAGTAGTAGATCTCTGGTGTTTAGCCTGTCTTGTATGAGTAACCAGAAGAAGAATTTTTGTTTTGGCAAGTTGCAAGACTTCCGTATCCATTGATAGGGCTCTGGCGCATCAGGTGGGTTTCCAATATATTCCAAATAGATTATATTGTTGGAGTATTTGCTAGAACTCCAGTAGAACTGCCATGAGTCTTTGTCATTGATGTTGCTTCTGCCATTCATTATGTCTAATAAGTGATGGCTTTGTTGAACAGCAGTAGAGGAAATAGGGGTATGCAACTTCTCATAAAAATTGTCCTCTTCAATGTTGCTCATCATGGCAGTAGTGATGTCTTTATCTTTTGCATATGAGAAGAGGTGGGGCATTTGGTCCTTCATGGGATGATCTTGCTGACCCATCACCACTCCATCCCACGAGCACTTGTGCCACCTTGCAATGATCTTGCCGATGAATGCATCGACGGAGAACCTTGAGTGAAATCTACAAAGAAGCATGCACATAAGGCATAGTAGGCACCACCTGATGCGCCGGGGTACAAATTTCTTTAATTGGGAGACATGAAAGACCGGGGGGATTCTACTATTTTTTTGCATGTGAGGGGGGATTCTACTCGATGCAAGGGGGAACAAATTTCTTCAATTGTCAGATAGGCGGGTGAATTCTACCTCTACTCGATGGAGAGGGGAGGGAAATAAATTTCTCCAATTGAGATACATGAAAGACCGGGTGAATTCCACTGGATGGTGTGGCTGGAGCTTGTAGGCCATTGTCCCAATCTTTTGCAATATCTTGTATGGTGCGCACAATGAATAACCATTGACCTCACGTATGGTTGAAGCTTTAATAATACCATATCACGTTTCTGGAAAAATCTTCTCACTGTTTTTCTTACCTGTCCGAGACTTCAACTTGTGTTGTGCTCGAAGTAAATATTGACTCGATCATCCATCCATTGATGAATATCCACCAGATCAACCGAATCGGAAGCCGAAATGCCAAAGTACTACCTCGGAACATGACCATACCGAATTTCAAGAGGGGACTTTCCTAATGCAGATTGCCAAATTTGTGTTATACCATAACTCACATAGGGCAAGCCATTTGGACCATTTTTTGGTATGAGCACTAAAGCATCTCAAGTAACATTCCACGTTGGTTGACTCTTTCAATGTGGCCATCAGTAGTTGGATGGTAAGCAGAGCCCATGAGCAATTCACACATGTCTTCTTCAGAAATGTTTGTCAGAATGTGCTAGTGAAAATGGAATCCCTGCACGACACAACATATTTAGGCATGCTATGCAGCTTGTGGATATTCTCAACTTGCATGGCGACTCCGCCTCTCTCCCCCATGCTCGGTGCTGTGACTTCGAGGCAAAAGTTAAACGATGCCGGGATGGGAGTTTAGGGACGAAGAGGAAGACATATCTGACGGCTTGAAAGACACGTCTTGTGCTGCTGTTGTTGCCTACGTGCGTGGTTTCTGAGGGGAGAATACCGGGGCAGCCTGGTAGAGAGAGGTGGGGGTTGGGGCAGGCGGCTGGTGCATGGAGATTTTTTTTTCAAAGCCAAGGCAAAAGTTTTGCCTTGCGGATTAATTAAGAAGAGAATTGAGATTTGAGAGCGATTGAAACAGGGATATTTGGGGGCCGGTGGAGAAAGTGGTGTACAGGTAGAGGAACGAAGGAGAGATTTCTTCTAGACGCCAACCCCGCGAAGGCACCGTGCGAAGTTTTTTTTTCCTTTGACGTCGGCACCGTGCGAAGCTTAGTTAACGTGTCGTGCGAGCTGGTCAATGAGCTGTTGGCCAAAGGCGGCCCACAGGTGCACAACCACGTCATCGGGCCATATCCAGCCGTCCAGCTGCGCCCAGCCCTACACACGCCGTCCGATCCATCATTCCGTGCGCAGCATCGCCGGTTCCGACAATCAAAGGGTAAACCGAGGCACGCACGCGGATTCTTCCACCGCAGCCTCTGTATTAGTAGCAGCAGCAGCCTACGCGATTTTCCCAACCGCCAACGCCCCAACTGCAAACACGGCGAGAAAATTCCTCCGCCGCCGTCCAGTCAGATCTCGCTTGCTTCTAGAAGCTTCCATCCGCCCCGGCGCGGGATGTCAGCGGAGCCCCCTCCTGCGGCGAACGGGGCCGTGCGCCGGAGGCGGAGGCGATGGGCGGCGGCCGCGGGGGCCCTCCTCGTGGCGCTCCTCGCCGTGGCCCTGAGCTCCCGGGGCTTCCCCTCCATTTCGTCCCTCTCGCGCGGCGGAGGCTGCGGCTGCCCCGTAAGGCTCCCCCCGCCCCTGGTCTCGTGATTTGCCTGTCTGCTCTCGGGTTTTGGTCTGACGATGTGGTTCTGGGGCGGTGCTGCGTGTTTGATTCGTCAGGGCGCGAGGAAGTACACGGGGATGGTGGAGGACTGCTGCTGCGACTACGAGACGGTGGACGCCATCAACGAGGAGGTGCTCAACCCGATCCTGCAGGACCTCGTCGCTCTGCCCTTCTTCAGGTACTTCAAGGTAAGCAAATTTTGCTCTTCTATTTTTAACGGTTTTGTTATGTGTGAAATAGCTTATGGGAAGTGCATACTGTGACGTTTCGATGTTAAGAACTGTGATAGCCAGCTCGACATGCTAGAATTATGTAGCAGTGTATGTTTGATCGGAGCATTTGCTCCATAACTATGGAGCCAATTTTTTCGCTCTGCTCTTTGTGTAGGGGAATTGGATATGCGGGAGACCGGTGGCAACTGTATAATTCTCCACTAGATTACCGCACTTCATTTACTACAATGTTCTGGCTTGCATTTATATGGTGCCATTTTTTGACGTGTTGATTAGGCTTGATGTGGAAAAAGAGTGTTGGTTGCTTGATTAGAGCATCAAGCTCAAGGATCAGACCTTTATGGCATTTTGACGTTAGCAATATAAAGATTACATCCTGATATGGAGGACTGAGCATAATATGATGATAGCTGTTGGGTCTCTTAGGGTGACTCGTGGTTCCTACCCCTTCCTTTCGTACATCATTCTTAGCTCGGATAAGGTTGATGGCCTTTTAGCCAAGTGATAGAGCACCAAATCAGTTTTTTTAAGGATAAGCCACTGATATATGTTTGTTATTTGATGTTGCTGCTGCTAAGGATAACATAGCCAATGTTACATGTTTTGTCGTTACTATAATTGTTAGCTACTGTAATATTGTACAGAAATGCTATCCCTGAAAATCAACATTACAACCATTCATTTATTTGTTCTAAGGCTTTTGGGTTATTTATTTCCTTGTTTAGGTTAAGTTGTGGTGTGACTGCCCTTTTTGGCCTGATGATGGCATGTGTCGGCTCAGGGACTGTAGTGTATGCGAGTGCCCAGATAATGAATTTCCCGAACCATTCAAGAAGCCTTACAGTGGCCTTTCTCCTGAAAACATGATCTGTCAAGAAGGAAAACCAGAAGCCACGGTTGATAGAACCCTTGACACCAAGGCTTTCAAAGGGTGGGTTGAAACTGATAATCCTTGGACATCAGATGATGAGACGGATAATGGTACATTGTTTACCCTCATTTTTGTATATCGTTCTTCCTTTAATTCTTCTTTATGCATCCCTGAAAATCTGATGATTAACAAAAAATTATCCCTGTTCCAGCTGAGATGACTTATGTGAATCTTCAACTTAATCCTGAACGTTATACTGGTTATACTGGTGATTCAGCTAGAAGGATATGGGACGCTATCTACAAAGAAAATTGCCCAAAATGTAAGCATATGTTCTCCGTTTTTTTTCTCACATGTCCATTCTGACTGCAGTTGACCTATAGAATCCTTTGTTTGTAAGTACATTATGGCTGAATCCACAACATATTAAATGAATCATTGATGTGCCTGTAAGTTGCATGATCCTTCCCCTAGAGAATGCACAACAATTCAAACTAAGTTCACTTGTGTGGTTGTACTCTAAGATTAAGATTGGATGGTTCCTTCTGTAGGATACTTATATGTAACAAAAGGAAGTACCTTCAAGTTTTTGTCTGCTGGCAGTGCTCTAAACAACTGCTTATGAGCAGTGTGTGTTGCTTATTTATTCCTCTTCTATAGTTCTATGGTATGGTATGTAGGGATGCAAAGCGGGCGGGTTTGTGCGCTACATGATAGTACAAATTCGTCCCTAGTTTAGTGTTAATCATCTGGCCAGAAGTGAACTGATTTGCTGGTTTTGTGGGATATGCCGGACGCCCGCTTGCATCCCTAATGGTACAGTTGCCTGTCGTAGCCAAGTTGAATGGTGTAGTGTCTAGCGTTGCTTATACCACTACAATTGTCTGGCCAAGCCTTATTCAAACTTCATTTTATTTTCGCAGATCCTTCAGAAGATATGTGCCAGGAGAAGAAGGCACTTTACAAGCTAATTTCAGGATTGCACTCCTCAATATCTGTACATATTGCTTATGATTATCTTCTTGACGAATCCGCTAACTTGGTATCTATCTACTACTCTACACTTAGTTTGGTGCTTATTAGACGATTTTTGTACTTGATTTGACAAGTTTGGTGTATATGATTACAGTGGGGACATAATCTTTCGTTGTTGCATGACCGTGTTCTGAAGTACCCAGAGCGTGTCAAAAATCTGTACTTCACATACCTATTTGTTCTTCGGGCAGTGACTAAGGTTCCTATTTCTTCCTTGATTAAAACTTAGTCTTTGATTTTAAAGATTAATCTGTCGAGTTGCTTTGGCCTAAAGCTTGTTGTGAGTGACAATTTGTTTGCTATCTTTTAGGCGTCAGATTACCTTGAGCAGGCAGAGTACAACACTGGCAATCCTGAAGAGGACTTGAAAACACAATCTTTAGTGAGGCAATTGCTTTACAACCAGAAGTTAAGATCTGCATGTCCATTACCTTTTGATGAAGCAAAACTCTGGCAAGGTGAAAATGGCCCTGAGTTAAAGCAGGAGATCCAGAAGCAGTTTAGAAATATTAGGTATGTGCCTTAATCTCTCTGCTTTAATTTATATTATGCATTTCACTAACTTGAAACCGTACCCACTGCAACATTTTGTTTATAGTGCAATTATGGACTGTGTTGGTTGTGAGAAGTGTCGATTATGGGGAAAGCTTCAAGTTCTCGGGCTTGGAACAGCGCTGAAGATTCTTTTTTCTGTTGATGGAGAGAACAATTTGAATCAACAGGTATGCTGTTCAATTGCATTTTACCCATGAACGCTTTGCAGTATATGTCGTAATATAAGGTATATGATGTCTATTGGTCAGAGTAGTTTTCGACATACCGTCTTTATACGACACTAGCTCACAGTTCAGGATGCTTTGCTGTATTGTTTTCTACATTTCCTATGGAATAACAGGTTTACCTTTTGAGTTCATTTAGATGTTCAGCATGTATTGTCTAATAATGTTTCATGGTAATCATTCCAGTTCCAGCTGCAGCGAAATGAGGTCATTGCACTGGTAAATCTTCTGAATAGGCTGTCAGAATCTGTCAAGTTTGTACATGAAACAGGATCGTCCAGCCAGGAAATCATTAAGCAACAGAGCTTTTCACCTTTGCAAAAGGGTGCTTCCTGACCAAATGTGAAACCGTAAGTGTTCTCTCCTGCTCTTCAGTGGTATAGGAGCATAATTGGTTTGGTACCAAAAATAGGCATGCCAATGTTTGGCATTGTGCCAAATATTCGCTACTACTTGGTTGGTTACCGAGTTGTCTTGCCTATCTCACATAAAGTTGCCAATATTTGGCAAGTCTTGGTATTGCCAATATTTGGCAATTCCAACATTTGGCTAGCCAAATATTGGCAGCAAACCAATCATGCTCTAGATTTGCTGTCCTGACTTTGATTCCTCACACCCTTGTTTTTCTATCTATTTATTTCTACAGGTATTCTGCAAAGATGCAAGAGGGCAAGTTGTTTTTATAACTCCTCTTCTCCATACTGGGAGAGTGATGTACATGCAGGGAGCAGCTTCCTAGGGTTCTACAGATCGTAGACAAAAGATATATAGAAAACTTTGGAAGCCAAACAAAGACAAGTTTACCCCTTTTTTTCTTTCAGTTTTAGTGGGACATATCCCTTTCAAATTTTGTATGTAGTGTAGACTTCACCTCTTTTCTGCCGAACTTCCAGTTAGCGACATTTTATCTTTCCTCAGTTGACTGATAATACATATGACTGCTAACGAGGTAAAACCGCTTGTCAATCCAAACTGTTTGCATGTTTCAACAACTTGATTATATGTTCTTCATTGTTCTTGGAAATGACGGAAAGATAGCTTGTGTCGTGGTCGCCAGTTTGTAACGACTAAAATATCATCCGAAATGAGTTACAGAAGATGGTCACTACGATATTGGAAGATTTATAAAACTACTCCCTCCGTTTCTAAATATAAGCCTTTTTAAAGAATTCAATACAGACTACATATGGGACAAAATGAGTGAATCTACACTCTATAATTCTATAATGTGTCTATATACATGTGTATGTAGTCCATATTGAAATCTTTAAAATGCCTTATAATTGAAAACGGAGGGAGAAATCTCTAAAATGTCTTATATTTAGAAACGGAAGGAGTAGATGCTCCACTAGGTGAAAATCTTGTTGCGAGCCGAGGTGAGAGGTCCTACCACCAGCAAAACAGTGATAGATGATGCCTTCTAACTTCAAACTTTGTTGTACATCGTGACTATTATATGCTCAACCTGTTATGAGGATGGCGCTGGAGTTTAGCACATGTTGGTTGCGTCGCAGAGAGCAGGAGCTAGTGGGATACACAGTGATCGGTTATGGAGCTTCCTTGTATCAGACTACTTTGGCACATACATATGTCAAGCCTGCTGCAGGCAGGTCAGTGATGTGGCGAGGAAAAGAGAGGTCGTCGCTGTAGCCAACAATGTCCGTAAAGAAGAGCTTGGTCACATCCATGCTCGCTCCCATGGTGTGGCAGAACTGAACACAGTTACAGTAACAGAAGCAGCAGATACCAGCCGGCAAATATGAAATGGCCGAGGTACAGGCAGGTTCTTGACGCTCTTGTGGCAGAGGGCAGGGCCTCGCCGGCGCTCAGCCGGAGACTGGAGGCCGCCGCCGGGTCGGAACCCCCTTCTCCCACCCAACAGTCGGTCAAAGGGACGGCCCTCCGGAGGCGGCCCGAAAGCCAGTGATAGCTGTCAGGCACACCCGTGATCGAGCACTGAGGTCTGAGCAGACTGATCATGCCCAGCGACTTCCACGGCGCCGGGACAAGGCCGGCCGGCCGGCAGCTCCCATCGGCCTGCCTGCTGCCTGCAGGTTGTTACGCAGCCTTACAGAGCATCAAGCGGCGCCACGCTGCGTTTTGTTGAGGAAAAGTGGTGCAGCTTCGGCAGCATCATAATCATTTGCTTACAGGGAAAATGGCGCATGCGTTTCCATCTGCAGGTTTCAAGTCTGGGGTTGTGGCTTTCATTTTGTCCTACGGTCACCGTTTCAACCCCCCTTCTCGATGGCATATATGTTAGGGTGATGCGATTCGGCCAAGAGGAAAAGGACCATTTAGAGTGCTTGCCAAAGTGAATGACAATGCTTACAAGATCGAACTTCCAGAAGAATATCATGGGGTAAGTACTACCTTTAATGTTTCAGACTTATCTCCTTTCTTTGGTCCAGAAGATACAGAGTCGAGGACGACTCCTTTTGAAGGGGGAGAGGATGATAAGAATGGTCCTAGCAACAGCGTGCCTTCATCTTCATCAAGTGAAGAAATTCAGAAAGGACCAATGACACGAGCAAGAACTCATCAAATCACTCAACAGGTTCAGCGGAGAAGAATCATTAATAGGGAATTGATCCGGCTTAGCAATCTACATCACATATGGAATAGAAGAAAATATCATTGTCTTCTAAATATCTATGAAGAAATATCTATGGTTGATATTTTGAAGAGCACAAATCCACTTTTGAGTGTGATCCCAAGTAACTTCATGGCTAAGAAATATCAAGAAATATCCATCTAAAATATCTTGGTTGCTTACTCCTTAAGCATATCCATGGGATGAAGCAAAACAGGATTTGAGAAGCCATTTTCTTTTAGTTGTGTACTGTAGCACAGTCGTACTGTAGCGCCGACTCACTGTAGCATTCCGTGTACTGTAGCACCGCCCATGTATCCCTATAAATATGAGGGCAACCCCATATGTAATAGTTAGACTTGAAATTTCAGAATTGAAAGAGCTCTTGCTCCTTTAGTGTGTGAGGTATTTCCACCACTTAGAGGATTGGGAGTTGTTCTGAGTTGCTGCTCCGTTGTTCTTGCGATTGCTTGACGATTGCATGAACGTGTTGCTCCACGTTAGCGAGTAACAAAAGGGCCGAAGCGTGTTGTTGGGTGAATCGAGTGCCGTAGGCTTCCGTAATCAAGACGGTGGTTGACGGTGTCATTCATCAGGCCTCACGGGCTAGTTATCCAGAATCCTACGACGTGAAGATCGGGCCACCCCGGTTCGTATCATAGGGTCTACTATTTGCTACTATTTTCGTTGAGATAATGCACGAGAAGCATCATTGTTTGTTTTTTCAGAGGAAAAAACTCTCGCATCAAGTGATACACACAACTATATACCCCCTCTGTCCAGAAATACTAGTTGAAAAAAAATGGATTTATCTAGACGTACTTTAGTTTTAGATACATCTATTTTTATTCATTTATCCGACAAGTATTTTCGGACGGAGAGAATATTATTTATTGTTGATAATACCAAACAAATCGGCATACAAGAAGAAAGAAAATAATCTCAAAGCCATCCTCGTAGGAAAGTCTCACGATTCGGTGGTTGACTTCGGCGATGGGATGCAAATTATGGATGACGACTTAACGCAGATTGATGGTTGTGCAGTGGCGACGGTCGCATCACATGTAGCCGCTGGGATTGCAGAAATGGTGGCAACATCACATGAGCGACTTCGATGGTGGTGCTCCTCGAGCACCCGATTTCGACTTCTGGGGTGAAAGCCCAGGTTTGACCCTAGTTGGTTATAGCTGGCAATGACAATGTTTATGCATCGTTACCTTGTCGAAGGCATTGCTCGGATATACTCGGATTGTGTTCTTCAGAGTGAAAACCTTGATTCTGGCGTCCGATGACGGCGGCGATTAAGCGTCACTCCCTTCTTGAAGGCATGTTTTTTTTTTGCGGGGGTTCTTGAAGGCGTTGTCGTTGAAGAATCTCGTTGTCATGTGGTGTCATGAGATGGTTGGTGCGGATATGGTCTTTCCTGTACTTTGCTAATTCCATCTAATCACTTCAGTCTTTTTCCTTTCTTCCTCTTTAACTCGCCTCCGCCTAGCTTTGGTCTTATGACTTTGCTATTTGTCGGCGTGTTTTTGTGTGTGTTGGCGTTGGCTGTGTGCATCCTACCTATGCAGAGCCTGGGTGTGTGCTCATCATGTTTATATCCTCTTGATACTTCATTTTGAGCAAATAAAATTCACTCTTTATCGAGAAAATGGGATAAGCCTCATGATAACATTTGTAAATCATACCATGAGAGATGACTCTGGACGTCTCTCTCCCCCGCTACAGTAAGAGGAGAGGCGATTTGTAAATCCCCCCGGCAGATCCAGCTCGCCACCGTCGATTCGGCGGATTCCTCGCCTCCGGCGGCCGCTCCGGCGGCGGGAGGTCGGGGAGTCCCCGAATCGCGGTGTGTACATAGTCTAGGGTGTGTTAGGGAGCTTGCCGGCGGCGTCGTGGAGGTGGCGGCGGCGGCGGAGAAGCTTTTTGTGCAGGTGTTCTTCCCCTTCGGCGGCGGAGCTCGGTGGAGTTCTGCGGCGGAGCATCTGCGCCTTTCGCACTCGCGGATCTTCGGATCTGTGCTATGCGCTCGTCCCCGGCCGGATCCAGTGTGGCGGAGGATCCGGGTTGTGTTGAAATCGAAGATGGTGGTGATGCGCGGCGCGACGACCTCGGCGTTGGAGGGTGCAGGTCCTCCGGGACCGTTGACCGGCGACTTCCCAGCCGCTTGGGGATTGACTCCGATCCAGAGCGTGAAGTGGAGCAGCGGCGGCAATGGCGCGCCACCGGCTCGTCCTCCTCGGCGTTGTTGTCCTCTTACAGAGGGACTTGGTTGTAATTTCTATTTTCTTGTGGATCTTTCTGTAAGGTTGCCGTGATAATATCATCATCTTTAGCGCAAAAAAAAAAAATCATACCATGAGACTTACGACGACGACATATTAGCGGATAGGGAGCCAAGACAACGCCTTCAAGATTGCGAGTGGCTACAGCATTGCAACATCAGCCGTTCTTTTTTTGCAGACCGCTGCAGGCAAGAAAAGAAAAGTCGGTATGTACACACTCTTGGATTTTTCTCCCGGAACTAAACTAGTCCAAGTGGAACCCACCCACCCAGCCGGGTGGTACAGTATCATGGCAACGGCATGGTGATCTGACCGACGGACCAGTCACTGGCCGCTGGCTGGACTAGGGTTGGCTGACATGGACAAGCCGCGAAAGCGATGGTTCATGCGCCAAAGACATATCGTTCCGAATAACGAAGCGGCTCAGCTTAGCTTAGACACATGCGGCAAGCAGGGGAACAGGAACAACGCAGCGCCAGCTTGTTTGGTTGCTTCTTTCGGAGAGATATCGTTTAGTAATATATGCAATATGCATCCGGTAGGGTAGGCCAATGCGATCCGTGTCCTCACGCTCTTGGGGCCGGAGTTGAAAGCAGCATATGCCGGGCCCGCCCACCGGCCCGTCGGTTTAGCCAGCCGAGTACCATTCGTTTTCTCCATGATGATGCGAGTTTTGAATCCCAAGCAGCCATGACAGTAATCTGACGTGTGTGATGGATGACAGTAATCCTTTTGAGAACATCAACGGATTGGGTTTTATTTTTTGGAGCATTTTGTCTTGAGCTCGTAGATGTGACGGAGCTTCAGTGAACTCTGGGAGGAATTTCTTGGAAGTAATGTATGTGTGAGCTAGCGCACGTGAACAGTGTGTGGTTTGATGCTTCGGCGTGGACACTGGCCACGTGGTCGCACTACTCGGTACACGCGGATGCGGTGCTACTGCTCATCAACATTCCACCTGGACTTGTGCAGAGATCGAGAAGTAGTACAGCATATGTGGCACGTGAACGGCTAGTGTTCCCGAGAGAATAAGGCCAGCTTGGCCGCTTGGAGTCCGGTGCAGTTTCAGAACATATTTTTTTTTTGGCGATAAACATTATAATTTCCAGTTCTTAATGTTTCCTAATTTCCGCAGGAACGAACTAATGTGTGCAGTATGCTCTCGGTTGCAATCCCTGTTCTCCAAATATGGCATAGTTATCAGTCTACCTCGCACAAGTTTGTGTCAGGATCGTCGTACCTGGGTGCCACCCAGAATAGCCCGGCCCGCGCCCGCAGACACGAGACACCCTGCACACGCTGCACTCCTCGTGACCGAAACCAGGAGGAGGAGGGTGTTGCACTGCAGCTTTACTTCCCCGGTCCCTTCGATACATGGTCGATCGCCTCTCCTTTCGGAAGCCTCGACGCATTCCAGCCGTCCGATGTTGCTCGGACTTGAGAGCGCCAGCCATTCTTGCATGCCGCGTCTGACCTTCTCGCAGAATGCAGCGCGGCGGAGTTGCAGGTTTACTATAGCTTTCATCTGCGGCGCAAGTGAAACGAAGAAGCTCCACGGGCGTGTTTGGTTACTTTGCATCTATTTTGTCTGCACTGCATCTGTGCCTCGGTTGGGGCTGGTTAAGAAAAAACTACCAAAAAATCAGCATAGGCATGTTTTTTGGTTGCCCGCATTGCATTGGTGGCCATTTTAAAGCCTGCTGTTTGGTTGTTCACATATGTGCTTCAGACTTGCGCAGAAGCAAACCACAATTTTTTGGCTACGTGCATGTATCTGTTCTGCATGCATGACTCTGGATTCAGATGTGTTCGAGGGGTCAGTTATGGCTCCATCATTTGTGCTGGCTGTGCCTAACGCAGCATCTGCTGCACAAAAGGTAGTCGTCAAGGCTGCGAAGGCAAAGAAGGATGGTAGAGAAACTTTACGAAATGACAGCCATTTATGTAACAAGATGTGTGATATCATAGCTAGTCATAAACTGGGAAGCAAGAATAGTTTTAATGAAAAGTTTTGTACATGAAACTAAAAAACGTCTTATAATTTCTCTGTGGGAGTAGAACTTTGATGTAAGTGATGTCAGGTTTTCGTCCAATAATATATGTACCAACTGCGGGAATATGTAGTGGGTTGCCACAATGCTCAAACTCCCTGCTTCTCGTCCCCCCGCCCCTACCTTCCGTAAGATTTTTGTAATTTTATTAAGAACTTAATGGAAAGGCTTTTTCGTCCAATAATATATGTACCAACCGCGGACATATGTAGTGGGTTGCCACAATGCTCAAACTCCCTGCTTCTCGTCCCCCCGCCCCTACCTTCCGTAAGATTTTTGTAATTTTATTAAGAACTTAATGGAAAGGGGATTAGCTGCTTCGTAGAAAATTATTTATCGGCCACATGTCAATCTCGTAAAACCACACAAACATTCAACTCCTGGTATTTCCTTACAATCATGCATACAATCAGAACACACACTTCACACTGCAAGCAAAAACAATCAAAACAGGTATACAAAGTTAGATACGATAGCGTCTATGCCCCCACCCTTAAAGAAAGCAAACATCAATCCAACAGAGCATAAGTCGACCTTCCATGCTATGTAGAACCTCCCTAACCACTTGTTGCAATTGCCCACAGAACATCTGTATCGGAATACAAAATTTTGTTTTGTCAAAGACCATATAATCTTTGCATTACCCATAACAAAGAACGGAACACCGTCGTTCCAATCAAGATTTGATCCATTAATTTTGCATCATGCATATCATATACTCCTATGAAACATTGCTAGAAGGATATAATGTTGTCTATTCATGATTGGACAATTGGTATGCACAAGAGCCATGTGTAAAGTGAACTGAGAACAACCCCGTTCTGGTGCAAGGTTCAACGGAGTAATAGATCGATAAAGTTTTTTTCTCGGAAAACCTCCGATATATTCATTTTCAATCATAGCAGTACAATGAACACCAAAAATAATATAAAGTTACATCCAGATCCGTATACCACCTAGCAACGACTACAAGCCCTGAAGCGACCCGAAGGCCCGCCGCCATCAACGCCCCTCCTTCACCTGAGCCAGGCAAAACTTACTGTAGTAGATAGTTGTAAAGTCGCCGTGTTAAGACCCCATAGGACCAGTGCACCAAAACAGCAACCGCCGACAACGAAGAGAAGTGTAGATCAGAAGGATCCAACCCGAAGACCACGAACATCGATGAATGAAGACCAGATCCCAGCAGATCCACCAAAGACAACCACCGACTGAATCCCATGAGATCCACTGAAGACACACCTCCACACGCCCTCCGACGATACTAGACGCATCACCGAGACGGGGACTAGACGGGGAGAACTTTATTCCATCTTAAAGGAGCCGCCGCCGTCTCGTCTTCCAGAGCAGAACACAAACCCTAACAAAACTCAAAGAAACACTTAAGAACAGGGCCCTCACGCTGCAAGGGCCGGGATGCGCCGCGCCTCATGGCCCTAAGGCCGCAGGAAACGCGATAGATCGTCGGCGTCCCTACGGAAGGCATGAACCCTAGTCACCTTTTCCCTTGGGAGAAGAGACGGAGGGGAGTTGACACACTGATGATTTTTCTCTAAAGCAATACCTAATATTAAAGGAAGGATTGTTTTCTACTCTTTTTTTGTCAGCCTTGGTACGCCGTCTCGAGCTTTGATTCATCCCGTCCGAGCTTGGCCACTTTGGGCTTTGGTACGTCGCGTCCGAACCCCCACTTTGGGCCTCTGCCCAAGCTTGCACATAAACTACGATTGCCTTTTACAAATAAAGTTTGGTGCCGACTGTAGGGATCGAACAAAGGGTGCAGCCTCCGATGTTTTGACGACCAACCATCTGGCCTCACAAGAGTTCGTGTGTGAGAACACTTTCTTTACTTGTAATTTCCTTCCGTTGCGACCACACATGACTTATCGTGTGAGACACGATCACAGGCACAACCATGTCTCACTCCTACTTCTCTCATGCACAATAATTCATACTTCCTCGTTGATTGTCCTATTGTTATCGTTGGCCGCATGCATTATGATATGTGCCACCAGCAAATGTGAACTGGATGTTTCCAACTCCCGCATCACCTCGTCGTGGGAATGACGCCTAAACTTTCCATGGCACTATGTTAGCCCCTATGAGATTGTTTTGAACTAGTTATCGTGTTAAGTTCTCCAATATAGTCAGATTTTTTTGATACATTTACCAAAATTACAGGAGCAATTAGTTGAACATAAACTAATAATCTAAAGATAAAGTAGATAAAGTTGTTCACCTGATCACTTGACTAAAATCATGTCCCATGTTTTGAATTAGCCCCCAAAGAACGCTACTGTCAATTGGTCCATTATCTTTGTCATCATCGAGCTTAGCTCCTACTCAGCCAACCTGATTCGTGACAACTGACATTTGCTTCGCAGCGGAACACGCCAATTTCCGTTGCAACGCACGGACATATATGCTACATCTTGAACCGGTGCAATGCAAGTAAATTGAGCGAAGGTACATTAAGCCAAAACCATATGAGTTCACAAGTGGAGTGTAGAAAAATGTGGCGCGTCTTGAACCGGTGCAATGCAAGTAAATTGAGCGAAGGTACATTAAGCCAAAACCATATGAGTTCACAAGTGGAGTGTAGAAAAATGTGGCCCGTCTTGAACCGGTGCAATGCAAGTAAATTGAGCGAAGGTACATTAAGCCAAAACCATATGAGTTCACAAGTGGAGTGTAGAAAAATGTGGCGCGTCTTGAACCGGTGCAATGCAAGTGGTCACGACGGTCTATGCCAGTTGTACGACGCACAGGCACCCGTCTCAGTCACGACAAGTAAAAAAATACCGCTACGGCGCAAGAAAATAAAACCCAGGACATTAAACCCCTACTGACAATCATTCAAATGCGAGTAGAGAGAAGTGGGTAGTGCATGTCAGGTGGTACGTACGCGGCCGCCCCATCCATCGCCGTACTTGCATTCGCCCTAGCCCCTAGCCCTAGGCGCTCCCGGTCACCACCCTAGGCCGGGCCTAGCTAGCCCTGCGCGTCCGTCTCTGGATTTCGATTTGACACATGACGGGCTCCCGGACAGGGACAGCCGTTGCGCAGCTGCCCATTTCCGTTATGCCTGCAGCCCTACGTGACCCGGCCCGGCACATCCATGCCGCTACTCTACGAGCTGCTCGGCGTATGGAGTAGGCGCATGGCGCGCGCGCGGTCAAAGATTCGGTCTCGTTTTTCGGGGGCCGGGTTCGCTGAGCGCGCGTACGTGCTGTGTGTGGGGCGGGGGCGGGTCCGTCCCCACGGGGCGTCCCCTCGCACCTGCGCCCCCCTTGCCGCGCCTGCCCCCGCACTGCATCTGCATGCCCCCATCAGCTCGGCTCGTGCCCGTCCTCTCCTCCCCCGTCTGCCTGTCTGTGTCTGATCAGCAGCGATCATCAGGCGCTCTCTCTCTCTATCCATCTATCTCTGCCTCCAGTACTGCCTCGCCTGCAGGCCTGCAGCTGCACGGCAACTTTTCAGGCCCTCGTCTTTGATGCCTCTTGGCACCATCCGGGGCTGCTTCATTCATGCCGGCCGCTTTAAACGCCCCGGTGTTTGACTCCATTATGTGTGACATGCACACTGTAGTACCTCCAGGACCAGTAGCAGTTCTCCTCTTGCATGCCAACCTTGTTCTCAGGCCAACTCCACCGCGCGACCTCATTTTGTCCGGCCCCGTCCGTTTGGGATAAAAGGGACAAATCGGGCGGCCCAGCGCGCGACGGCCCGGACCCATCTTGTCCGTTTTGTGTCCGGGCCGACCCATTTCGAGCGCAAACTTGCGCCTGGTTTGGGTCGCGGCGGACGGCAAACGGACGCGCGCTCGTCCGCGTCGGGGCCGCGTGGCAGGCGGCCACCTACCTCCCATCTGCCAACATCAATGCGCACGGGCGGGTGGCCCCACCTGTCATCCGGCCATCGAACGGTCGCCGTCCTTCTTAAATGGGACCCGTGGACCGGTCGTCGTCCTCACTTCCCACTCCGGCCCCTCTCTGCCCCCTCGAAAGCCGACACGCCCAAACCCTAGCCACTCCCCGTCCTCGAACTCGCCGGGCGGCCGCAGCCATGGGGCTATGGAACTACGGCCGCAAGGGGAAGCACGACCGCGAGGCCGGCTCCTCCCCGGGCCGCCGCCGCGGCTCCGTGAAGAAGGAGGAGCCCGCGTCACCGCCGCGCTCCTCCCGTCGAGCCCCCGCGCCGGCCCCCTTCACCATCGCCCCTAGGCCCGCCGACGAGCGCGACCGGCAGTACCTCAGCGCGGACGTGTGCCGGCGGTACTGGGAGACGAGGACGCCGGTCCCGTGGAGCGGCGTCCACCTCCCCAACGGATGGCACCTCAGCGCCGACCGGGTCCCGATCCCGCCGGTGCCGATGGGCGGCCGTGCGCGCCGCGATGAGATCGAGCGCCGCCGCCGCCTCCTCCCCGACGACCTGTACTACGACGACAGGTACGCCCCCGACTCCGTGCTCTGGGACACATGGCTCCAGGACGAGCACGACACGCGCCGCGCGTCCTACTTCGCCGGCACGGTGTCGGGGCCGCGGCGGCCACGTCGAGAGGTGCGCGGGCGTACGCGGGTGCGCGGCCTCACGCCCACGCCGTCGCCTTCCCCGTCTCCGTCACCACCTCCACCTCCTCGCATGACAGCGGAGGAGGAGGCCCGGCTCATGCAGCGTGTCATGGAGGACTCCATGAACACGCACGACGAGCGCCAATGGGACGGTTTGGAGGAGGCGCTGGCACTCTCTGCCGACGGCGACGTCGCCTAACCCGAGATGGAGATGGTGGCCGTCAAGGAGGAGGAGAGGAGGGAGGAGGCAATGGAGGAGGAGCCGGTGGCCGCGTTCCACCCCGGCCTGGTGGGCCAGCAATGGAGCTGGTCGTGCACCGCGCCGGAGATGGCCGACGCCGTGGGGGGCGTGAACTGGTGCCCCACGCCGCCGCGGTCACCGGAGCGGGAGGCCTCGCCACGGGAGGAGGTGGTGCAGGCACCTCCGGCCTTCCAGGCCGCCCCTGTGTACCACGCGCCGCCGTCCCACCTCTGGACGCCGCCGGCCTACGTCGACCTCGTCAGCGACGACGACGACACCGGCGGCCACTGAAGACGGCGATGGCCATGGCATCGACGGGCGCGGCTGGAGCGCGCGGCGGCGTTTTTTTTTTTTATGTTAACTAGCAAAAGGGCCCGTGCGTTGCAACGGGAGAAAAAAATATCATAATGTCCAATAACGATGACCACATTTTGTTCACATCTCGTCGCATGATTTTGAAATTTGTCCACTAATGCATGAAAATGTTTCTTTTTTCTAAATTTATTCACAAATCGAAGCAATGTGCACATTTTCGAAATAATATCGTTGTTGTCAAAAAACTTGGCAATTCAAAGAATTATTCTGAATTTCAAGAAATGTATTTAAAAAAACATACCATAATATTTCAATACACCCCGACAGCTAATTCTTCAAAATTCGCGCGGGTATATAGTCACAAACATTCAGAAGCATTACTGTTTAACTACATACCTTCGATCATTCATAAACATTTTTATGAATTTGGGAATATTTTTAAAAATCGTAAACATTTTTTACTATTTACAAACATTTTTTAAAAATTGTGAACATTATTTTATATTGCGGATGGTTTTTAAGCATTTTCTTTTGAATCGATGAACAATTCTAGAATGGACGAACATTTTTTTTAAAATTCACGAACATTTTCTGAATCAGTAAATTCTATTGTAATTCACAAACTATTTTGCTAATCCCGTTTTATAAGCTCACTGTTTATTTCCAAAGGCGACTGATGGCAATCTTTGGAGGAAGTATATAAACTGATGGTAATCAGTTTAACTAAGCAAGGTGGACTATTGACAAAAAAAAAACGTACGCTAGCTGAGAAGTTTTTTGATTCCATTGAAAGTTGAGACATGTCTGCTGGCCCATAAGGCCCAGCCAGACGACTGATTTTTTGTTTACAAAAAAAACTGAAACAACTTACGGAAGGGCATAGCCTGCTCGATCCCTTGCGGGAGAAGGTAGG
Source organism: Thinopyrum obtusiflorum (assembly GCA_036873465.1). NCBI lineage: Eukaryota > Viridiplantae > Streptophyta > Magnoliopsida > Poales > Poaceae > Thinopyrum > Thinopyrum obtusiflorum. Next base: position 48,079 of record JAAAWM010012054.1, read on the forward strand.
ATTCTTTAAAAAAACTGAAACAACCTTTTTTGTTAGAAACAAAACTGAAACAACCCGAGGGGCTTGATCACAATGTATGTGTGAAGGCCCAAGTGGAGGAACGCAGGCCCAACTCAGTTGATACGAAACTTTGCTCTACAAATTAGTACCACCTCATGTATTTCACGTATAGAATCAGATGCGGGACGAAACCAAGAATATCACCTTGCTTTAATAGTAGGTATAGATTATGGCAAGTGAACTGCTAAACTGGGCCGTTTTGTGGCCGTGATCCCCCTAACTAAGTTTTATGTTTATTAAACTGCGCTCATTTACTTTTTTTAGTCATTTTATTTACGTTTTTCTGTTTTTTTAAATCATGTCCAACGCGGACGTGATTTGGGGTGCGGCCGCGCGGTGGGCGCACGCACGACCCAACGGACAAGACCGGACACGGGCGAACCCATCGGCGCCTCAAAGGGACAAAATCCGGCCAAACCGGACGTCCGTTTGGGGTCGTGCGGTGGAGTTGGCCTCATAGATGCCGAGTTTTGGACCTCGGAACGGGGCGAGTTCTGATACTTGTCGATCTTATGCATGCCACCCTTGTTCTCTTCTCGTAGACGTGTCTTGCCGGCGGAGCTCGATTAGAAGCAAGGAACGGTTGGTTATCGCATGTGCGGTGCCGCCTCTGATCTGATTGATCATCGCTGAGTTTGAAACCTCGGCCCACGCGCGCCCGGCGATCAATCACCGGCCTGTAGTGTGTTTGTGCATGTGATTGAGCTCGCTAACCACCTTCATGTCTGTCCCTCGATCAACTGATTGGACCGTGTTGCATGCACGTCCTCGCATGATCATGTGTTTCGGTTCAAATATGGGGCCCTAAATTTAGCACTGAACTCGTTGGCGATCCCACCTTGGTGGAGCACAAGCAGTGGAGGGAACTGTGGCCGCTCGGCTCGGTCCACCATATATGCATATGTATCTAATCGTGGGACTGACCTTTTCTGCACTGTTGTGAGGATCATTTTAGCGTGCATATGTTTGGTGATTGTACATTTGAAAATGAAGAAAGCGGTCTGACTGTGTTGCCGGAAATGCCCAACCTGTGAAGCTCATGCAATCTGTTGCCCCTGCTGCTGCGACTGCTGCGACTGCTGATGGAGACATGGAGTGGGTTTCCCTTTTGGACCTGTCAGCGCCAACTAATCATTGTCTCTAGCTGAGTGCTACTTCTCCAGTAAACACGAGAGAGTGATGCTAATCTTTTTTTTTTCTTCAAGAATCACGCGTTTTCTCCATGACGAAACAAAAACACCCAGAATCTTATAGTGTATACTATGTCAGTCTGTATAAATACCACGATTCGAGAATACATATTATTTCCTCGTCTTTAGAATCTTACTACTCCCACTGACCCAAATTAATTGACGCGCCTCTAGTATAGTATAACTTTGTACTAGTACAAATAAAATGGGCCCAATCGATGCTCATTCTGCACTCCTGGAACCGATGGATATTCGCTGTTTGGAGGTTTTTACAGTACCAACAAGCTAGACAAGTGTCTTGGAGCAAGTCCAACGTCCTTCTCATTTGGCATACCATTAACACGCGTTTAAGGAGTCAAAATGATAAATAATGTGTAATTCTAGTGATTATGTTGCAAGAGCTTAATCAACGGGTAGATAAGAAACTTGATGATTATGATAGCAAGACTGTATACAATGTTGAGAAGAATTATCACCACAGAAAAAACAACCACGACTTACGGGCCCAAAAGGCCCATCAGTGGAGAGCAGGGCATGCAATTAGTGGTAACTTGCCACTGGTCATGGGCTTCCAGTGACGGACATGTTGTCTACCACTGGTATTTTACATATGAGTGATGGGTTGGTCAGTTTCGCCCATCACTAGTATTTACGTACCAGTGACGAGCTCCATCGCTAAGCCCATCACCAGGATGGGACTGGCTATATGTAAGTCTGTCTGAAAATTTATTTTGGATAAGTCATTTTTTGGGCCAATAGATTAAGATCCAACCATCGTCCTTCTTTTTTCTTCCTTTAGCTTTCTGCTTCCCCAACCATTCTTTCTCTCACGAAATTGATTTACCCAAGTTACAAATTCAGTCAACTTACATATACCTATGACTAACTCCTTTGTTCAGCCCATAACCGTTTCCGGCCTTACAAAATAGATTGTATGTCCTCATATTAAATACATTCATCACGTATACATACATACACATCATATACACAAATCTGCAACAACTACATATCCAAAAATATTTATTTAAAAGGGTCCAAACTTTTTCTACATGGAACATATTACATTATATTGTTCTTCTCAAAGTTAGGCATTTTCCTAAATTCATTTGTTGTCATTTTGGCATTAAATGAATTTCTAGCATCAATCCATGTTGGTTAAAGGTTTGTTGAGCACCTATCCGTCTTCAACGTGGCAACTCATTAACCCCTGAAAGTGTTCCATTCATTTTCCTGACAATTGTCCGGATGCGGTGGTGGAGGAAGTGAAAGGGATTCTGGATACCTCTCAGCAAGTTTTTGACTAAATATTTGGGGCTGTCGACGCCCGATGGGAGGATGAATAAGGGTATGTTTGAAATGGTACAGGTGAGTATAAGTAAGAGACTAATTGACTGGAATGAGTAGTATATGTTAGTTAGAAACAAAGAGATTTTGATTAAAGCCGTTGCTCAAGTTATTCCCACAAATGTTATGAGTGTGTTTCAGTTGCCGTCATCGGTATGTGATGATCTCACGAGGATGATGCGGCAGTATTGGTCGGGGGGTGGGGTGGGGTGGGGGGTGCAAAAAGGTAAAAGAAAGATGACATGGTTGAGTTTGAATAAAATGATTCTTCCTAAATAAAGAGAGGGAATGGGATTCCGTGATATGTGCGCTTTCAACCAAGCACTTCTTGCGAAACCATCGTGGGGACTGTGGAGTCCCCACAGAGTTTATGTGCATGACTTCTATGCGCAAAGTATTATGCAGAAGGTGACTTGCTTGATATGGTTTTCTCAGGGAATGCGCCGGCAATGTGGAAAGGCATTGAATATGGCCTAAAACTGTTAAATAAAGGTGTGATATGGTGTGTTGGTAATGGTCAATCGGTGAGAACATGGCGTGACCCCTGGATTCCTAGGGGTCCATCTTATAGACCGATCACAACTAAGGGCAACCCTAGACTCAATTATGTGCCAGATTTCCTAGATGAACATGGGGCATGGAGGTCCCAGCTTTTAGCACAATATTTCTGGCCAATGGATATTATGGTTGAGTTTGAATAAAATGATTCTTCCTAAATAAAGAGAGGGAATGGGATTCCGTGATATGTGCGCTTTCAACCAAGCACTTCTTGCGAAACAAGCGTGGGGACTGTGGAGTCCCCACAGAGTTTATGTGCACGACTTCTATGCGCAAAGTATTATGCAGAAGGTGACTTGCTTGATATGGTTTTCTCAGGGAATGCGTCGGCAATGTGGAAAGGCATTGAATATGGCCTAAAACTGTTAAATAAAGGTGTGATATGGTGTGTTGGTAATGGTCAATCGGTGAGAACATGGCGTGACCCCTGGATTCCTAGAGGTCCATCTTATAGACCGATCACAACTAAGGGCAACCGTAGACTCAATTATGTGTCAGATTTCCTAGATGAACATGGGGCATGGAGGTCCCAGCTTTTAGCACAGTATTTCTGGACAATGGATATTATGGAAGTTCTGAAAATCCGTACGTCACCAAGGCAGCGGGATGACTTCATAGCTTGGCAGCTGGAGAAAACAGGTTTGTTTACTGTACGTAGCGCCTATCAGCTCGCGATGTATGATCATGCAGAGCAGTTTGGGGAGGGGGTACTTCTAGCTTGCACTCGGATGGTTCAATACGGTAATGGGGCCTTATTTGGCAAGCCAAAGTTCCGCAAAGGATGACAATTCATGCGTGGAAGGCCTGCTCAGGGCACTAGTAACTACAAAAAGTATAATGGAACATCATATGCAGACGAGCGTGATTTGTCCATTATGTGGGAAGGAGGATGAATCAACATTTCATGCGTTGGTCGCACTACAAAATGAGCGCTATTTTGCGGCGTTTCACCCGTGTCACTAAAATCGTTTTTTGTCACCAAATATGGCTTGGTGACGTTTTCCAGCTGTCACCCTACCTTCATGGTAGCATCGTCACGGAAAAAAAAATCTTGACGGTACCATTTTTTCCGTCATGCAATATCGCGCCTTAGGTGACAAACCCAATATGTCACTAACGACCATTTTTGGTGACGACCCAGAATGTCACCTACGTTAGGCCAATCTGTCACCAAAGATCATTTTTGGTGGCAATAGTACGTCACCAGTAATCGTGCCGTGGGTTTGGCTGGTCAAAGATTCTGACAAATGGGGCCGGCAGTTGCTGACGTGGCAACTTCCAAGTGGGTCCGATGTTGGTTTTATCACCGATGGTTCTCATCAGTAATAAGTCGGTTGTCAGTTTTGGCCGGTCAACGCTGCTGACATATGGGCCCAGAATATGCTGACGCGACTGCTTACATGTGGGAGCAGTCAAGTGTGACGGCATGTAGTTCCATCACAATTACAATCACAGGTAGAAAAAACTATAGTTCATATAGTATTATTTTTTTGATCCAAATTTGAATTTAATTTGAAAATTTAGGAGGATAGATTCATAATATGAATCGCTCGAACATGAGAAAATTCAAACATTGGCAATAGATCTTTCATTTCAAGTGAAACCTGACAACTTACAATGATAACGATGAGACATAGTCTTGGACAATACAAACTAGACACAGTAAAATTATGTTAACGAACTGTAATGAAGCATCAGGACATGGCTATTTCTCATAAGCTATCTTGTGATGACTGCGTGGACTTCCTTAACAGGGGACTAAGCATTGCCTCCATATGTCTTTGCCTTTTTTCAAATATAGAGGTTTTTTTGCTGGTCCATTTTGAAATCTTCAATCTCTAGTAGCTGCTTATTTTGATTTCTTTATTTCCTCTATCCGGGCAAAAAGTACTACATTGAAGTCTTGCTGAACCTTATCACATGCATTTTGCATCTGCCTCCTGAGTTTCAATGATGTGTTGTAGCTCACGAATGTGTTCACGACACTAGTGCAGAATCGGGCTTTACTCCCGGTTCGTAAGGACCTTTAGTGTCGGTTCTGCAACCGGCACTAAAGGGTGGGGACTAAAGGCCCCCCCTTTAGTGCCGGTTCATCACGAACCGGGACCAAAGGCCCACCACATGGCACAGCCCGCGTCGGGGGGCTGGGGGCCTTTAGTCCCGGTTGGTTACACCAACCGGGACTAAAAGGTTTAGGGGTTTATGGGTTTATGGTTTATTTTTCCTTTTAATTTTGTGTTTTCCATTTAATTCTTTTTCATTTCAAACATATTTTATGCTACTACATATTGTACATGTTATGCATATATATAAATAGAATTTCTCGTAGAACCGATCATATATATATCATCGAATTTCTCGCACGACCATTCACATACACACACACACACACACACACACACACACACACACATATGGGGGGGGGGGGGGGGGGGGGGGGGGGGGGGGGGGGGGGGGGGGGGGGGGGGGGGGGGGGGGGGGGGGGGGGGGGGGGGGGGGGGGGGGGGGGGGGGGGGGGGGGGGGGGGGGGGGGGGGGGGGGGGGGGGGGGGGGGGGGGGGGGGGGGGGGGGGGGGGGGGGGGGGGGGGGGGGGGGGGGGGGGGGGGGGGGGGGGGGGGGGGGGGGGGGGGGGGGGGGGGGGGGGGGGGGGGGGGGGGGGGGGGGGGGGGGGGGGGGGGGGGGGGGGGGGGGGGGGGGGGGGGGGGGGGGGGGGGGGGGGGGGGGGGGGGGGGGGGGGGGGGGGGGGGGGATAAATAAAGGAGTTATTAATTAGTTAATATCAGGAAATGAACTAAAGAGGCCGACATAGTGCGATAATGATTGAAATTACCTGTCGACCATCCCCCTCACGATCGCATATTCATTACTATCTTTATATAGTGAGTCCAGTACTTGAACTCATCCTACGTCAACTTCAATGATTAACAAGATCCAATGGAAACTGCATGCGCACACGTTTGTATAATTAAGCGGGCATGTGCATAACTCATCAACTACACTTATTATCAACATCTAGTAAGCAAAAACAGAATTTGTAGTACAAGATATAGTAACACTCACCCGAAGTTGTAAGGAAGTAGTATTTCTGGTTGGGTATTTAGTCGCTTCAAGAACTCTAGCAAGCTTCTCTCTGTGTATGGTCGATCATATTCACGTGACCATGTCTCTTGATTAATGGTATTTGGGTCAACGGACCCAATGACATAGCATCCAGCTCTTTTCATTTCATACATCTTCATTCTGCATAATACCATAGAAAAGAATATAGTGAGGATAATTACAGGTAATGATTGAGCACTACAGCTAGCTAGAGACTTAAATTACAGAAATAAATCACTTACATACAATAGCAACTGACGATAGATTTGTCGAGTGCGTCTTGATTGAATAACTGAAACATTTCTTGAAACTCAACCCACAAATCTTTTTCATGGAAGTAATGCTCTGCCTCGACTTTCACCATGAGGGACTCTCGATTGGTCTTTACTTCTCTCAGGTACCATTCATGCAATTCATACATTCTCGTTGATAGAAGCGGGACCTCCTCAGGATTGACCAGAGGTTGGCCGCGGACATATTTCCATTTTAGTTCCTCCTCTGTAAACCCGGGGAGTTCCGCGATGCCTAGGAGTTGTTCAACAGTGATACCGGTCTCTTCAGCCTGCCTTCTATGATCGTCGGTTATTACCAGCTGATCGGCGGTACTCACATGTGTTTGTACAATGAGCAGGGGGATCGATTGCACTGCATGTTCTCCCAGCCGGGGAACAGTTTTCCCGCTTTTTTTGCCAACTGCTTGGTTTGAGCTCGAGCTCGACTCCTTCTTTTTGTGTGCATGATATGACTTCTTGATAGAGCGCTGATAGTTTGAGTCCCTATGCTTGACAGCTGGTTGAGCATTATCAATAAAGTGTTGTATGACATGCTCAGGTACTTTCTCCTTTGGCGGCGGGGGCGGTTTCGGTCCAAATGGTCCTTCACTTGGGCAGCCACTTCGGCTTTGTTTTCCTCCTCAGTCAGGTGGTAAGGCAACTTCGTAAGAGGCTTGAGGCTTGGACCATATTTGTATTTCTTGCCTCCTTTTGTACCGCTAGCCGCCGTAGATGCGGCGCCTCTCTTTCGCTGTTGCTGAGGCGGCGGAGCCCACTGAGACGGCGGAGACGGCTGACGCGGTGCCTGACTTGGAGGAGTAGTCGGCTGACGCGGTGCCGAACTTGGAGGAGGAGGAGTCGGCTGACGCGGTGCCGGACTTGGAGGAGGAGGAGTGGGCTGACGCGGTGGCGGACTTGGAGGAGCAGGAGTCTGCTGACGTGGTGGCGGACTTGGAGGAGCGGGAGTCTGCTGACGCGGTGGCGGACTTGGAGGAGGAGCCGGCTGACGCGGTGTCGGTGGCCTTGGAAAGACGATGCAATCCTTTTTCCATAGAATGATATGATGTATGGCCTCTCCCAGTGTGCACTCATTGTCACCTCCAGGAATGTCAAGCTCTAGCCCCAAATATCCTGTCATCACTTCATCAACCCTGACACGAGCATAGCCAGCTGGAATCGGATTGCAATGGAAGGTTGCCTCAGGGGGATAAGCATAGCCGTCCACCACCTTCATGGATATGTTCTTCACTTTAATGATCTGGTAGGGTGAACTGTGACATGAGTGATTCCCAAAGCAGATCTTTTGCTCTTTGGTCGACAAAAGTAACATCTGGATCTCCCTTTGCTGGCTTTTTCCATTCTTGAACGGAGATCGGGATTTGGTCCCTGACAATAACTCTGATAACCCACAAGTATATGGGATCGCAACAGTTTTCGAGGGTAGAGTATTCAACCCAAATTTATTGGTTCGACACAAGGGGAGCCAAAGAATATTCTTGAGTATTAGCAGCTGAGTTGTCAATTCAACCACACTTGAAAGACTTAATATCTGCAGCAAAGTATTTAGTAGCAAAGTAGTATGGAGGTAGCAGTAACAGTGGCAAAAGTAACAGTAGCAGTTTATAGCAATCGTAACAGTGGCAACGGAAAAGTAACTAAGCAAAGATCAATATGTGAAAAGCTTGTAGGCAATGGATCAATGATGGATAATTATGTCGGATGGCATTCATCATGCAACAGTTATAACCTAGGGTGACACAGAACTAGCTCCAGTTCATCAATATAATGTAGGCATGTAGTCCGAATATATATAGTCATACGTGCTTATGGAAAAGAACTTGCATGACATCTTTTGTCCTACCCTCCCGTGGCAGCAGGGTCCTATTGGAAACAAAGGGATATTAAGGCCTCCTTTTAATAGAGTACTAGACCAAAGCATTAGCACTTAGTGAATACATGAACTCCTCAAACTACGGCCGGGAGTGGTCCCGACTATTGTCACTCCGGGGTTGCCAGATCATAACACGTAGTAGGTGACTATAACTTGCAATATCGGATCAAGAACACAAATATATTAATGAAAACATAATAGGTTCATATTTGAAATCATGGCACTCGGGCCCTAGTGACAAGCATTAAGCATAGCAAAGTCATAGCAACATCAATCTTAGAACATAGTGGATACTAGGGATAAAACCGTAACAAAACTAACCCGATTACATTGTAAATCTCATCCAACCCATCACGGTCCAGCAAGCCTACGATGGGATTACTCACGCACGGCGGTGAGCATCATGAAATTGGTGATGGAGGATGGTTGATGATGACGATGGCGACGGATTCCCCTCTCCGGAGCCCCGAACGGACTCCAGATCTGCCCTCCCGAGGAAGAACAGGGCTTGGCGGCGGCTCCGTATCGTAAAATGCGCTGAATCCTTCTCTCTGATTTTTTTCTCCCAGAAAGTGAATATATGGAGTTGGAGTTGAGGTCGGTGGAGGTCCAGGGGGCCCATAAGGTCGGAGGGCGCGCCCCAGGTGGGTGGGTGCGCCCCCACCCTTGTGGCTAGGGTGTGGGCCTCCTGCTGCTGATTCTTTCACCAATATTTTTTATTAATTCCAAAAGTTATCTCTGTTGATTTTCAGGTCATTCCGAGAACCTTTTATTCTGCACAAAAATAACACCATGGCAATTCTGCAAAAAACAGCGTTAGTTCGGGTTAGTTCCATTCAAATCATGCAAGTTAGAGTCCAAAACAAGGGCAAAAGAGTTTGTAAAAGTAGATACGTTGGAGACGTATCAAACTCCGCATTGACGAATGAACTTCTTCGCATTCTTCTTAGGTTCAAGCGGTTCACCATTAGGTTTGATGGCATCGATGTTGTACTTTACGCCAGCCTGCAACTTTTTGGCCAGGCCTCGAACTCCCTGCTGCTTGTAGAAGATTTGCTCGATCCGGAGGGATAAAATAAGAAAAATTGATTCGTTAATATATATATACAAATCAATTAAAACATGTGATGATCACTAGATGCCTTATATAAATATACCTCGCCGGTCTTTGTTATTTGAAGAACAACATTTCCTTCGTCATCATTGTTCTAGACTTCATCTATTCGTTCGTCTTCATCAAATATCATACCCTCACCGGTATTGTTCAGATATTGCGAGCCGTCATCTTCTTCATTCTCATTTGGGCTCGGGGAGCATATGATGTCGAACATAGTCTCCTCTCCTTCTCTGCCGGTATTGTCCATAACTTTTATTTAACTAATCCAGAAGAAAGATAAAACAATTTATTATTCAAATTAGAATGCATGCATGCAGTCAATAAGGAAAAACTGAATCATAGTAGATAATATATATACAGCTCGAATAATCCAGATAATATGCATCATCGAATATAATCTCGAATACATCGTCTTGAATATTATTGAATAATATAATCTCGAATACATCGTCTCGAGTATTATCACTAATACAACTCGAATATTATCATATATATAACATCACTAGCTAATACAGATCGAATATTATTGAAGAATCTAGTTCACTCGCGGTTCCTGAGGCGCGGGCGGTGGACACCCAAAGAGAAGGAACCATCACAGGATCATAGCTCGGGTGAGATCCCTGAAGAACCTGCCAGGTATTGCAGAACCTGACATCCAACACGACCATGTAGCGACAGACGTGCTCGTCCTCCTCCCTGACACGGCGACGTACCACCTCCGGCGGGGCCGGCTGCCTCCGCACCAAAAGTGGCCCACGCGAACGCCACCAAAGAAGATCCGGGTCGACGACGGAAGCCCGGTTCCTCACCAAGCTGCGCGCCCCGGAAGGTAGCACCTCCTAGTGCCAGCCTGGCGGAGCCCAGTCCCGGACATGGCGCCTCTGAAGCAGGACGTCGTCGCGAACGAGTCGACGACGAGGATGCGGGCCGGGCATCGTTGACGTCGAGAACAAATTCTATGCAAATTTAACATTTTTTAAATGCTTGATTGTGATTTTTGTAATTATTTTTCACTTGATTTTGCAAATACATAACAAACTTTTGCAAATACAACATTAAAAATGCAACTTTTTTCTATGCTTGGTCAAAATTCCTCAAATGTTTTCTATAAATTGTATAGATACATATACTAATTGCTATACATTGGATCAAATGAACAAATTCCTCAACTTTTTTCTATGCATTGTATTCATACACACACACACACACACACACACACACACACACATATATATATATATATAAAATAGATGGGGCACCTAGGTGCCTGGGCACCTTGTTAGTTTTGGAAACTATGATATATTTAATTTGTTTTCTAATTATTCTTCATGCAAGACTTTCCATGCTTACGTTTTATTTTTGGGTCTAATTATTAGGCATGCAACACTTGCCATACAATAAAATATATTAATGTTGATTTTGTTCGAATTACTGCAGGTATAAAATACATGTATTTTTGTTTTCTAACTATTTAATACGGGTATCTAATACCTACCAACGAAATTATATACATATGCATGTATGTATATATTCAGTAATTTATTTTTTGAACTATTACATTTTTTGTTTCCTAATTATCTAAAATGGGTATCATACTTACTAACGAAAGGTTGTACGTATGTGGGTATGTATATACACAATAATTTATTTGTTGACTAACTACATTTTATTTTTGTTTTCTAACTATCCAATACGGTTATACAATACCTACTGACGAAAATATATATACTAATTTCTATACATATTGGATCAAAATATCAAAATTCCTCAAATGTCAAAATTCCTAAAAATTTCTATACATACATTATACTCTAATTAATTCCTCAAATGTCAAAATTCCTCAACTTTTTTATACATCTAATCATCTAGTGAAAAAAAATGTCAAAATTCTTCTGAAAAATGTCAAAATTGCTATACATATATTCTAAAACATACAAAAATACATATAAATCATCTAACTTAAGAAAATGTATGTGCGTGTGTGTTCATGCATGTGTGTGTGTGGGCTCGGGGAGGGGCGGCCATGGCGGCAGGGGGCGAGGGAAAGGGGGGAGAGCTCACAGCGGGGCGACGGCGACGGCGTCGGGGCATGCGGCGCGGCGAGGAGCTCGGGGAGGAGGGCGCGTTCGGCGTCGGGGATCGGCGCCAGGAGGCGCGGGCGGCCGGCGTCGGGGGAGGCGAGACGGCGTCGGGGTAGGCGCGTACGACGGGAGCCTGGCGGCGCGGCGATCTCCTCTGTAGTGGTCGAAGAAGTAGAGAAACTGAAAAAATTTCAAGTGTTGTATATATATGCGCAGGCCTTTAGTCCCGGTTGGAGCCACCAACCGGGACTAAAGGTGAATTTCACCAGCCGAAGCGGCGGGAAGCGCAGGTCTTTAGTCCCGGTTGGTGGCTCCAACCGCGACTAAAGGGGGAGGGGGGTCTTTAGTCACGGTTGGAGCCACCAACCGCGACTAAAGACATGTTCCTGGCACGGCGCACTGGGTGGATGTTTAGTCCTACCTCGCCCAGCGAAGGGCGCCCACACTGGTTTATAAGCCCCGATGCGGTAGCTCCTTCGAGCTCCTCTCTAAGCAGGCCTTTGTGGGCCTATTGAACCTGTCCTGCCCTGTTGGGCCTACTGGGCCTTGCGGGCCTGCATCCTGGCCCAACTAGATGTTGGGTTTCTAGTCGTATGCAGGCCGTGGCGGCCCAGTAGGCGGGCTTTTTTTAATTAATTTATTTTTTGTTTTTTGTTTTCTGCTTTATTTATTTTCTTTTGTTTCTGAGTTATTTTTTGCTTTATTTAGAGTTTCTTTGTGAATCTTTTTGCTTTAGGTAAGAAAATATAAACTTTCTGTTAGTTCCAGTAGTTTTCAAATTTGAATAGTTTAAATTTGAATTATTTGAAATTTGTGTGAATCACTAGTTTGTGAATAACTTTACTGTAAAAATAGATTTTTCAGTGATTCTTTTTTCTGCTGTTTAATATTAGTGTGTTTTATCATTATATTTAATTTGGTAATTCTTAGGTTAATTAAAAAAATGAAATGCCTTTGTAACAGATGAGTTTTCGTCCGAAACCCTGATAATTCGAAAGAGATTGTCCATTTTGTACACGAAGTGCATCCAGTTTTTGCCGTAACCCTCTCAACTTTTTAGCACATGCTATGTGGGTGAAATGATGATACAATGCCAACTTTCAACCTTTTCAGAGTTCATTTGTAGTTCTTTTCAATTTCAGGGTCATTTAGCTCAAAAAAATCAGTAAATGCACGAAAAAAAGCAAATGAAGTCAGAAAGGGTTGAAAATTGATGACGTGGCTTTGAATGGTGCACAAAAAGTCTGGAGTTGAAATAAGTTTTAAAAAATGGCCAGTCCTATAGACCAGTGTAGGTGAGATGGAGCAGAGCAAAAGAGTGACACGTGCACTGGTGGGGGTCGCCGTGAGAAGTCCAGCGGACTCGAGGTAGCGCCGGTTCACCTCGAGGGTGGCTCCCAGCCCGGAGAGAAATTAATCACACGAGAGGAGTTGTCACGTCAATAGTCAAGGCTCGAGAGATGCAGAATGGTGCATACTGAACGAACAAAACACATAAGTACCCTAACTATTACAAAGATTCCCTCCGGTTTGTCCGAAGTGGGACTTTCCAGATATATAAGTCCGGAAACTCACTAGAGAAGAAAGTGATGATAGTGAAGCCCAGTCACATCCCAGAGTGGGATCTTTAGGTATAAAACTTTTTCTTTGCGTGTGTCCCTTTGCGCCGTAACCATGGACAATCTTCATTATTTAACTGGATGCTCGGGTCAATATTCACTGCGAAGGGAGCAATTTCATGAAACTTTTCATAATCTTCTGACATGTCTGTCTTGTCTTCCACTCCCACGATGTTTCTTTTCCCTGAAAGAACTATGTGGCACTTTGGCTCATCGTATGATGTATTCGTTTCCTTATCTTTTCTTTTTCTCAGCTTGGTAGACATGTCCTTCACATAGAAAACCTGCGCCACATCATTGGCTAGGACGAATGGTTCGTCTGCATACGCAAGATTGTTGAGATCCACTGTTGTCATTCCGTACTGCGGGTCTTCCATTACCCCGCCTCTTGTCAGATTGACCCATTTGCACCGAAACAAAGGGACCTTCAAATCACGTCCATAGTTAAGTTCCCATATCTCCTCTATGTAGCCATAATATGTGTCCTTTGGCCTATTGGTGTTTGCTGCATCAAAGCGGACACCACTGTTTTGGTTGGTGCTCTTTTTATCTTGGGCGGTCGTGTAAAATGTATTCCCATTTATCTCGTACCCTTTAGAAGTCAATATATTCGAAGATGGTAACTTGGACAGCAAGTACAGCTCATCTTCAGCAGCGTCGTCATGCATGAGATGTGTCTGCAACCAACCGGCGAAAGTCCCCATTTATTCATGTGTAATCGAGTCGTTAGACTGCTCCGGGTGTTTGGAGCGTAGAATATTCTTGTGTTCCTCGATATACGAAGCCACCAAGGAGGAATTTTGTAGAACCGTGTAGTGTGCTTGAGTGAGAGAATGCCCGTCCATACATATTATTGCTTTCGGTCCTAGCGTGCCTTTTCCACCCAGTCGGCCCTCATGCCGCGATTCAGGAGCACCAATCGGCTTAAGGTCAGGAATAAAGTCAACACAAAACTCAATGACCTCCTCATTTTCATGGCCCTTGGAGATGCTTCCTTCTGGCCTAGCACGGTTATGAACATATTTCTTTAAGACTCCCATGAACCTCTCAAAGGGGAACATATTGTGTAGAAATACAGGACCCAGAATGGCAATCTCTTCGACTAGGTGAACTAGGACGTGCGTCATGATATTGAAGAAGGATGGTGGGAACACAAACTCGAAACTGACAAGACATTGCACCAAATCATTCTCTAACCTTGGTATGATTTCTGGATTGATTACCTTCTGAGAGATTGCATTGAGGAATGCACATAGCTTCACAATGGCTAATCGAACGTTTTCCGGTAGAAGCCCCCTCAATGCAACTGGAAGCAATTGCGTCATAATCACGTGGCAGTCATGAGACTTTAGGTTCTGGAACTTTTTCTCTGCCATATTTATTATTCCCTTTATATTCGACGGGAAGCCAGACGGGACCTTCATACTGAGCAGGCATTCAAAGAAGATTTCCTTCTCTTCTTTGGTAATAGCGTGGCTGGCAGGACCTTGATATTACTTTGGATGCATGCCATCTTTTTCGTGCATATGTTGCTGGTCCTCCCGTGCCTCCGGTGTATCTTTTGTCTTCCCATACACGCCCAAGAAGCCTAGCAGGTTCACACAAAGATTCTTTGTCACGTGCATCACGTCGATTGCAGAGCCAACCTCTAGGTCTTTCCAATACGGTAGGTCCCAAAATATAGATTTCTTCCTCCACATGGGTGCGTGTCCGTCAGCGTCATTCGGAACAGATTGTCCGCCAGGACCCTTTCCAAAGATTACTTTTAAATCCTTAACCATATCAAGTATATCATCACCAGTACGGTGGCGAGGCTTCTTCCGGTGATCTGCCTCACCTTTGAAATGCTTGCCTTTCTTTCTTACGGGATGCCTGCTCGGAAGAAATCGATGATGTCCCAGGTACACATTCTTCTTACATTTATCCAAATATATACTGCCGGTATCATCTAAATAGTGCGTGCATGCGTGGTATCCCTTGTTTGTCTGTCCTGAAAGGTTACTGAGAGCAGGCCAATCATTGATGGTCACAAACAGTAACGCATGTAGGTCAAATTCCTCCTGTCTGTGCTCATCACACCCACGTACACCTTTTTCATTCCACAGCTGTAAGAGTTCTTCAACTAATGGCCTTAGGTACACATCAATGTCATTGCCGGATTGCTTAGGGCCTTGGATGAGCACTGGCATCATAATGAACTTCCGTTTCATGCACAACCAAGGAGGAAGGTTATACATAAATAGAGTCACATGCCAGGTGCTATGATTGCTGCTCTGCTCCCCAAAAGGATTAATGCCATCTGCACTTAGACCAAACCATACGTTCCCTGCGTCATCTGCAAAGTCCCGCCACTTTCTCTCGATTTTTCTCCACTGCGACCCGTCGGCGGGTACTCTCAACTTCCCGTCTTTCTTACGGTCTTCTCTGTGCCATCGCATCAACTCGGCATGCTCTTTGTTTTGGAACAAACATTTCAACCGTAGTATTATAGGAGCATACCACATCACCTTGGCAGGAATCTTCTTCCTGGGGCGCTCGCCCTCAACATCACCAGGGTCATCGTGGCTGATCTTATAGCATAATGCACTGCATACCGGGCATGCATTCAAATCCTCGTACTCACCGCGGTAGAGGATGCAGTCATTAGGGCATGCATGTATCTTCTGCACCTCTAATCCTAGAGGGCAGACATCTTTCTTTGCTTCGTACATACTGTCGGGTAATTTGTTGTCCTTTGGAAGCCTCTTCTTTAACATTATCAGCAACTTTTCAAATCCCTTGTCAGATACACCATTCTCCGCCTTCCATTGCAGCAATTCCAGTGTGGTGCCCAGCTTTTTCTTGTCATCTTCGCAATTTGGGTACAACAATTTCTTGTGATCCTCTAACATGCGCTGCAACTTCAGCCTCTCCTTTTCACTTGTGCAGTTTCTCTTTGCATCGGCAATGGCCCGACCAAGATCATCTGCGGGCTTATCTGATGCCTCTTCTTCAGCTTCTTCCCGCATTGCCGACTCAGCTTCTTCCCCCATTGTTGTACCATCGTATTCAGGGAACCCATGGCCAGGATAGCTGTCGTCATCCTCTTCTTCTTCATTCTCTTCCATTAGGACCCCTCTTTCTCTGTGCTTGGTCCAACAGTTATAGCCGGACATGAAACCAGACTCAAACAGGTGGACGTGAACGGTTCTTGAGTTAGAGTAATTTCGATCATTCTTACAGTCAGCACATGGACAACACATAAAACCATCCGCCCACTTGTTTGCCTTAGCCGCAAGCAGAAAAGTATGCAAGCCCTTAATGAACTGGGGAGAGCATCGGTCATCGTACATCCATTGCCGGCTCATCTTCATTACACAACACCGAAAAGACCAAATTAATACAAGTTCATACACACTTATTCTCATACAAGTCGAGTTTCATCTTCTCTTCTTCAATTCTTTTCAATTTTTCTTTCAAATACTCATTTTCTTGTTCAACTAAATTTAACCTCTCGACAAGAGGGTCGGTTGGAATTTCCAGTTCACATACCTCCTAGATAAAAACATCTATGTCATGTTGGTCGGCATAATTGTCATAAACACGAAATGCAACAAATAGTTAGAAAAGAGAATATATACCACATCTGGATCATAAACCGGACGAGGGCCGACGGGGACGGATATCAAAACCATGCCACTATGTATAACAAACAACATACGGGTAAGAAAATTATGCAAGTAACTATCTAAATCACACAAACATGATTATCTTTTTATAAAAAGGATAAGAACAAGAGGCTCACCAAGGTGGTGCCAGCGACGGGATGGTGCGGGCAATCGGCGGTGGTTACGACGGGGACGGGAAGGCACTAAGTAAACCACACCTACATATGCAAACTAGGAAGTTAATTTGAGCTCAAATTGCATATAAATCAAATAAACTACCACATTCAAATACTCCCAAACTAAAACCCACAAATCACTATACTTATAGAGCATTGCAAGAGCTAATCTAGCAATGAGAGATGAAAGGACAAAGTTGCTAAACTTTGTGAACACTTGGATGGATGGGGTGCCTTCAAATCTTGACAAATTTTGGCAAAAATGGAGGATGAGCTCGAGAGGAGAGGAAGAAAGCAGAGAGGAGAGGAAAGGGGAAGAACAGAGAGCTAGCGGGCTGGACGAAGGGTTTATATAGGAGCATCTTTAGTCCTGGTTCGTGACATAAACCGGGATTAAAGGTGAGCCTCTAGTACTGGTTCATGACACGAACCGGGACTAAAGGTGCTAGTGGGGCCCCAGCCTGACACCAGCCTGCCACCACCCCTTTAGTCCCGGTTCGTGTCACGAACCGGTACTAGAGGTTCAACACGAACCGGGACTAATGATTCCCGCGCCCCCTAGCCGTTGGAACCGGCACTAATGGTCACATTAGTATCGGTCCGTGTACAAACTCTGACTAATGTGGCTCACGTAAAGTAGTTTTTCTACTAGTGCGAGAGGATGACTTCTTGGAGGCGGATGAGACACCAATGCTCGAAAGTAATGTGCTTGATGAGCTCTTTTTCCTCAATTATTTCTACATTAGGTATTGCTGTCACATTAAGTTGTGTTGATACTGTTTGTTTGATCCTTGATTTATTTTGCAATATGATTGTTGGCACTGCTAGAGTATTGTTTGACAATTCAAATAATTATAGTCAGACTGTACACATGAAGTCTACAAATTAGGCAACACTTAAGTTTTGTTTTTGTGCAGTCCGACTAAATGTAGGACCTTTCTTTGCAGTGTTCATACGTTCAAACAAGTCCCCACCGGATTGATTATCAATGTTTTCCTTAGCCTTATATCAGATTTATTAATTGGTAAACAGTAATACTGCAAGCCCTATAGTAATCCAACATAAAGCATTTACTATAAGGTAGTAGAAATACTTACCATATGTCTACAATGAGAATCACGTCTTGTACGTCTAGTGTTTTGGCTTAGCTTCATAGTAGCTGGTTTTGCTTCTTTCTTGGAATGAACTACCTGCAATATGAAGCTCATATTTAGTATGATGTGTCCAGAAGTACAGAAGGAAGGTGAAGAGCAAAGATTATGTATTGCATACATTGGAGTGATTGTCACACCACTGGTCCACTAGCTATCCCCAAGTTTATTCATTTATATACTCAGGCTTCAGCAATATAGCCTGCTCATGAGTGCACATTTTTACCTTGTTCTAGTAATTGTTCCTATCGGCAAATTCATGTTCGTGACCATATTTCCTTAAAATACCAATGCACATTTCTGCAATAAATTTATTCTTCGGGTCAATATGAACCTTCCTTTGCAGAGACACACACCCATTTAGGATACAACATATGAAAACATATTTTAATACTTGTTTTACGACTTAAATTGAAGTATAGATGAAATAGGAATCAGGAAATAAAGTTTAATCATGTGAATAGATGGTTCGTTCCTTGAATTTTGTTGTAGTTGAAGATGAATGTACGTCGGCTCTGGTTTGCCTCTTTTGAAGTGCTAGTGTACAACCATACATTGCATGTCCGAATGCACTCCAAGACATAGTTTAGAAACAACAGAGTAGAAGTGGTACTACGGTGATGTGCAAGAAATATGTACCTGAATAGTTTTAATGACTTCCATCATCTTCACCTATATCAATCTGACTGGCATCATCTGAACCCTGTGAATCCAAATCAATTTCGTAGACATCATCTTTTTGTGCACCACCATACATGCACGTACGTGGTACTGCTACTTGTGATAGGCGTTGGGATTTCCCTGAAGAGGAAGGGTGAAGTAGTATAGTAGCATAAATTATTTCCCTTAGTAAACACTACTGCAGGATGCTGCTAACACAACACTACGATCAGAGACCCTTCGACGAAACTGTGTGCGATGGAATAATCGCAAACGGTGGTGTAAAAAAACCGTCAAAAAAGATGCAAAACGTTTGCGATGACGGATGCATCAAACACGGTTCAGAATTTAATTGCGTGTGGGATGAGGGGCATACGGTTCAGTTCAATGAACTGTTTGTGATGAGGCAGAACAAAAGAAACGGGCAGCCAGATGAAGGCGTGTGCGATATACAGCATACGGTTCACTCGGATGAACTATTTGTGATTAGCTAACACAAAAGAAACGGTCAGCCAGATCAAGGTGTGTGCGATATACGGCATACAGTTCACTCGGATGAACTATTTGCGTTGAGCAAAGAGAACATAAATGGTTCAACTTAACAAGATGTGTGTGATACAGGGCAAACAGGTCTGTAATCGGAAACGTGTGGGAAGACTGATAACAACACAGACGATTCCTGTTAACAAGCCGTGTGTGTGTTGTGAGCAAACGATTGCTGGTATACAATTGTGAGTGATTGATGAAAACATCACCGATGGGTTCCATTGTTTAGTCCATGTGCGATATGATTTTCTTTGTCCGCACAACATCTACGCTCTGTCTACAGAGCATCAACATATATACTTAAAAAGACAGCATTGCATAACCAAATTAAGCATACAATTACACAAGTGACTACACACATAACATTTCCACATACCAAAGTAAGCAATTACATGCGTACTAAACTAGGAGAAACGAGGATCTAATCATCTACTTATTGTTGCAACGACGCTTGCCATTGCTCTGCTTCCGGCTGGATCCCTGACCGTTTTGGGGAAGGAGGCACTTCCTCATGTCAATGATCTGCTTGTACATGTCGTAGCTCGTGTACGCCTCCTTGGCCGCGTACACGATGTGAGCTTTGTCGAGTTTCTCCATCCAGGCCGAGTGCCAGGCACGCTTGTCCTTGTTGCAGGAATCCTTCATGTCTCTGTAGTAGGGGTCGATGATGGCCTCGGCGAGGTGAACTAGTGAGTCCTTCTCATGCTCCTTGCTGCCCCAGATCTTGTATTGGCCCTGGATGTCGATAAGATTCTGGCAGGCGATGCCCGAATTCTCGAGCGCCTTTACATCGTTGGTGATGTCCACCATAGCGAACATGTAGTGGGGGCTATTGACAAACCTGGCGAAACCCTCGCAAGGCCTTGTGGCCAGGCAGTAGTGGTAGACGAGGACATGGTGGCGCATGCACATCTGGGTGACGATGACCTTGGGACGAGACCCAGCACGAGCGCGGGTGTACTCGAGGTCGAACCCAACCACCTTGTACTTCTCCTAGGCAAGCAACAGCTCCATGATGTGGATGGAGTGCTCCACCCAGACCGGGTCGTTGGTGTACACCACCGAGAGGTCTGTGAACCTTCTGTGGGTGTCCACCATGGCATGCATGCTGAACTGCTGCTCGTCGTCGGCAGCCGCTCAGAG
Organism: Thinopyrum obtusiflorum; assembly: GCA_036873465.1. Taxonomy (NCBI): domain Eukaryota; kingdom Viridiplantae; phylum Streptophyta; class Magnoliopsida; order Poales; family Poaceae; genus Thinopyrum; species Thinopyrum obtusiflorum. The sequence goes on from JAAAWM010012054.1 coordinate 68,633, forward strand.
CGCCATTGGAGCCGCGCAGGATTCCCTCTAAGAATTTGTCGTGGTGGGTGTGCTTCTTGCAATGGTGGGGCGCGATCGAAAGGTTGAAGAGACACAAGGGTTAAATGGCCGCTGTAATAAATGGGGGCCGGCCAGCCTGTAATCGTCATGTCTTGTCACGGCGTTCATAGTGGAGGATTCCAATGCACGCTTGACAACACCGCACCGCACGCGTTTCGTTTGACCACGCGTGGGCTTGGAGAGGCGCCAAATGTATCGTCGGTGAGCCTATTCCCGCGCTACCGCGCAGTTTACCGCGCAAGCTTCCCGCCCGGCTAGTTTGGCCACGCGTTGGCTAGAAGAGGGACAAATCGTGGGCGTTTATTGGCAAAAAGCTTTGTAAAAACGAAGTGTGTGGAATGACTTCGGTCATAAGTTTACCCGTGGGTGATGAGGTCAAAGTTACACAGAAGGGTGATGATGGACACTCGAGTGCGATAATTAATTCTGTGCTCGACAGGACACACGGTTGAAGAAACCAACTGTGTGCAATAATGTCGAAGATCGTAGTCGAGTTAGCTATACAGATCGTGTGCTTTGAGACCGACAAGGTAAACAGATTCGAGAATGGTTAATAAAATCTAAAACCATTGCATATTAAGGTCAAAATAGTGCTACCAATATACGAGTCTCATACGATGCCATTTCAATGATTGTACCACAAAATCTCGAAATATTACAAGGTTCAAATTCCAGAGTTATATGGCTCAAATTTGAAGATTACAAGGATCAAACTGATATTAGACATGAAATTCAGCTCATCAGCTGCAAACGCTCGCGCTGATCCGCTAAACATGAATATCAGAGAGGTTCAAACTAATATTACCAGTTCTACGTCTGGTTTTGAAACCTCATAATTTTTGCAAAGGGGTCAGCCACTGAGAAGTCATGTATGGGGTCGACACGATGACTTCCGATTACTCTGTCATCTGAAGTTCCAAAATGAAATTCAGCATTTTCGGAGCCTATTCCATTCTGCCGCAGGCACCGGCGCTGATCAACGAACCATTCATTTTTGCGAAATAAATGTAGGGCAAACCTCATTACCTTCAGCACCCTTGCTCTGAGAACAAAGAACCTGGCGAATATAATCTCCGGTAAGGTCCCTCGGTAGGAGTTCAAAGTAATTTCTGAGAGATGCAGATCTAGGCATATGACGTGATTGTTATATTGTATCACATTATCCGCCACTGGGCCTAATCTTATCTGCAAAAGAAGAAAACGTGTTGGTGCCTACATGCAGTTTTGAACACTACTACATGCCTATTTGGTTTGCAGGATTTGTAAAATGCACTAACATGCCATTTTTGATCTGACATGATTAACATGGGCATTTGATTACATTCTAGAAAAATGTAGCCTTCTTCACAAGAGGTTCGAGTGGATGAAAAGTTCCCTAAGAAAACTAGTACAGATGAATCCAAAGGAGAAATGCTTATGGATTGTAACCATATGGATCAAGCAACCAATATGGGGGGGGCATGTATGTACTGAAATCCTCCAAAAGAATCCTTCAGAAATCGTAGTACATCGTCATTGTAAACTTGGAAAAAGGTGTCACAAATTGAACTCCCTTATGGTTAACATTTAACAGGAACGGAACATCACCTCGATATATAGCTTCTCCAGGCACGGAAAGCATCTCAGGAAACTGACAACTTGCTCCAGGTTGGGGCCGATAGATTCTAGTGCCAAGACCTTCACTGTGCACAGTTTCGGGGTCAAGCTTATCGAAATCATTTTCTGGATGACAGATGAACAAACATCTTCAAAATTAGAAATAATGTTAATTTGTAGAAGGAGAGGTAGAAGGCAGCTGTTGTACCTGAATGGGTGTGGATCCAATAACAAGTTCGGAGTATTTGTCAGACGAGTAGCCCACCACTGTCAATTTCGGCGCAGAAATGACATTGATTCTTGTTGGACCTTCTTGATCAACTACAAGTAATCTCTCAAGTGCAGGCGTGTCCTCAATGACCATACCGTGGTACACATCTTGTGATGTCTTCCTGCCGCACCAGCAACACACATAAATAGTCCGGAGAGACATGGAGGTCATGTGGAAGCTACTCAACCCATTGATCACCTGAAGACGAAGGTACTCAAGTGCAGTACAGCCATGGAGCAGGTGCTCCATGTCATCGTTTGGGAGGCAGACGGCGACGAGCTCGAGGTGCTTCAGTCATGGTAGAATAAGAGCGGGCGCGTCATTAAGGGGGGGATGGCAGTTCCTGAACTTGGCGATGCGCAGCGTGGGCGCGAGGCAGAGCGCGGACGTTGGCAGCGAGCGCATATGCCCATCATCAAAAGTGAGCTCCTCGAGCTGATCTAGGGCGTGTGATCAGAACCAGTCGTTAAGCTTGGCTCGGTCCTTGCCGTTGGAACGGAACTTGCCCATTCTAAGGCCTCTGGTTGGGCCAAGGTGACTGCCGAGGATCTTGGAGAACACATCCAAGCTTTTGTGATAGCCATGGCAGAGCTCGTGGGTGTCGATGAGGTCGAGAGGGGTGGAGTTCCATAGGGGGCGCCACCGACGGGAAAGGACGGTTGTCCGCGCCCCATATTTGATTGGGAGGAGGGAAATGATGACTGTCAACATATCATCGGGGAGGTTGCTGATGAAGTCTAGGCCTGCTGGAGTCACTTGCGGTTCTTGCTCGCCCCGCCTCCGCTTGTTGGCAGCCCCATTCTCCACCTCCGGAGTCTCCTTGTCGGCGGCGCTTTCTGATAGAAGTGGGAGTACAGGGAATATTTAGTTAAAACAGGGCAATAGAAAAGTGTATTGGTAACTAGAAGTTATTAGGTAGGAACATAGTAAGAAAATGGAATAACAATTGGTTGCTTAAATACTACACAATTCATTTGATATTGCTGGGTAAGTCAACATGCAGATACTTGAAAATAAAACTTACTTCGAACAAAGTCTGGATGGATGATATCATCGGGGAAGTTAGCATATATCTCATGACCAGGCCCTTTTATGTGCAGTGCAATTATAGTGCCAGCTTTCAGTACATAAAACTTAGAAATTTCTTTCCAAAGGCCAGTGCCAAAATAGGAGTCACCACGTTCATCAAGTCTTACAGTAGCAACGATTGTAAATCCATGGTTTGTGTTCAGTATGACATCCCTGCAGTCTTGATTTATGTAAAGGGAAAGATTGTGCACTACAGATTCTGTTGCATAGCAAGGGACGCGCTGCAGAAAATGGTAGGATTGTTAAAGAAAATATGGTAACATGCAAATATGGGCCCAAATTGAAAGAACTATACATCAGTTAAAATTGAAGGACAAAAATCTATAATTAAACAGATAGGGTAAACATGATGTCATGGAAATATGAGAGTAATCGAAAGAACAATACATCATTAATTTGCCTAATATAGAAAGAAGAGGGGAAAAAATCCCCTTTGACGTATATGGTGCATGTGGCACCTTTTATCCAAATGTAGCAATATTTAGAATATGTTCAGGAAAGTAGGCCATGCCAACCGATTTAGGGTGAGATTGAACATACCGCGCGCATCCTCAAGTCATCTGGTACGGTGAGATGGAATGTCTGGCGGAGGCCGCAAAGTCCTGATGTGTCCGTGCACTGTACACTCTATGAATGAAAGAAAACCCTCAAATCAGCTCGAATAAAAATGAATTCACGGCGATTTCGGCGGGGTGATTAAAGGAGGCAGATGAACTGGGAGAAGAGATGAGATAATATCTCATTAAATTAGTTACCTTGTTGTCCATGAGAAAGAACCCTCAGTACGGCAGATTCCCCAACCGAGCGGAGCTGGGTCGACCGTGAGCAGCATCGAGAAAGTCGATGGCGATAGGCGACGGCAAGCGGAAGTGGCGAAATGCGGCGGGGTTTGCCGGCAGACTCGCGGCGGCGGCAGGCGTCGAGCTAAGTGGTTACCACCCCGATAGGCGGTGCCATGCATAGACGCGGAGGAGCTTGTGCAGGTGTGAATGGGGACCGGAGGGGGTGGCAGGCGGGGTGAGGGTTTTTGTGACGTGGGGATGGTGAGGGTTTTCTTTTTTCTTTTTTGAATTGGGTGGTGAGGGTTTTCTGTCCCACAAAGAATTTTGGAGGCAACGGTTTGCTAGAGCCAACCGTGTGTGATTGACGCAACAGGCAAAAGGAAAGTCATTGCACACGGTTCCAATTTTGGGAACCATGTGTGATTGACGTACTACCTCTGTCCTCGTTTATTGGTCCCCTTTTTAATTTGTACCAAATTTTGACCAAATATTTAACTAAGAAATGTTTATGCATGTAACAAAAAATTATATCATTGAACACTATGCTTACCCATCCAACGATATAATTTTTGCTGACCTGCACTAACATTTTGTTAGTTAAATCTTTGGTCAAAATTTAACACAAATTACAAAGGGGACCAATAAACTAGGACGGAGGTAGATTCCATCAACCGAACTGATTGCATCCATATCCCACGGTTAGACATAAGTAAACATAGATTAAACATACTCAGACATAGATAATAAGCATACACGTACACAAGCATAGTTCAACCATAAGTACATAGTTCAACCGTCATTAAGCATACTCAAGCGTACATAGTTCAATCCCACATCTCATCTCACATGCCGGCACGATCCTGAAGCTTCTCCAGGTACTCGGCGTACGCGCCGTGCGCCACCCTGCGAGAATACTTCTGCTTGAAGGAGCCAACGGCCCGTCCTCTTGCATGCGCCAGGACACTTTGATATGCGTCATGAAGCTTGTGGTTGCAAAATGGGCATCGATAGCCGCCGTTCCAGGTCCTAATACGCCTGTTATGCATTCCCGCATAAAGCTCCCTCAGGATTTGCCTCTTGTACCTCCTCTGGCCATCTTCATCCTCGCTGTCCACATCGTCAGACAACACCTATACAAATAGTAAAACAAATTTGGCATCAAATCAATGTTTACATGCCGTGAAGTAGGATTAGGAATTTATGGCTATTTTTATACATATCCAGAGATTATGGTTCGATTTTTAAGCACAGTCATCTATGTACAGACCAATCACTACTGTAGGATGCTGCTAACGCGACACTACGATCAGAGGCCCTTCAATGAAACTATGTGCGATGCAATAATCGCAAACGGTGGTGTAAAAAAACCATCAAAAAAGGTGAAAACGTTTGCGATGGCAGATGCATCAAACACGGTTCAGATTTTAGGTGCGTGTGTGATGCAGGGCATACGGTTCTGTTCAATTAACTGATTGCGATGAGGAGGAACAAAAGAAACGGGCAGATAGATGAAGGTGTGCGCGATATACAGCATACGGTTCTCTCGGATGAACTATTTGTGATTAGGCAACACAAAAGAAACGGTTAGCCAGATCAAGGTGTGTGCGATATACGGCATGCGATTCGCTCGTTTGAACTTTTTGCTTTGACCCAAGAGAACAGAAACGGTTCAATATAACAAGATGTGTGTGATACGCGGCAAACAGGTCTGTAATCAGAAATGTGTGCGAAGACTGATAATAACACAGACGATTGCTGCTAATAAGCCGTGTGTGTTGTGGGCAAACACTTGGTGGTATACAATTGTCAGCGATTGATGAAATCATCACCGACGGTTCCCCAGTATGGTCCGTGCGCGATGTCATTGCACACAGAACAACATCATATGTACTTATAACTTATAAGGACTTGATTCCATAAACAGATTGAACATCCAATTACATATGTGGCTAGTACACACATGACCTTTGCACACACCAAAGTACGTTCCAAAATGCCTAGGAAACTCAAATAATGTATAAAAAGGCAAAATGAACCGCAAATAATTTCATATTTTTAGGACGGCGCTACTATAGTTGCATGTTGCCTCTGTAAAATAAATCAAGGTGGGAAGAGACAGCGTATGTCATTTCGCACACATAGGTGACAAGGTCCCTCTTGGAACCATGAGCCTTTATGAGAGAAGCTCCGGTTTGTAAGAAGTTTGTACCAAAACTTGTCCCAAATTGGACTAATTTTTTTCCACAGCATGTTGGTGCTATGACATAACACCATGCCAAGTTTCATGATTTTGAGGCGAGTTTTGGATTTATAGTAATTTTAAAACCAGGTTTGCCAATGTTTACTGTCGAGTCGGCACCGCCCTGGATAGGCTTTTTCCTCGTGGGTCCCAAATGATGAATTCAAATTTGTCACTACCATGCAACTTTTCTTATTAAGAATTACTGCCCATTTGGTGTGCAAGCTGAAAATAAGTTTGTGGGTGCTGGTGGGCGCTAAGAACTTGCGGTTCTGTAATGAACAAAGATCTCAAGGATCCCGCGAGAGTGATGTTCTTTCCCTATGTTGTGAATGCTTATAATATTTATGTCTTAATTAAAGAAATGGCAAGCCATTGGCCCAGTATGAAAGAAAATATGGGTCAAAGCCGAGTTGAAAAGGGCAACAATACCTAACTCCAGCTAACAAACAGTACAAAAGCACGCGGATTAATTGCTCATCAGGTTTAGACAAAATCCAGATTGAACAGGACAATGACATCTAACTCAACCAAAGTTTTCGGCAGTCACAATCAAATGATCGGTCTTATCCATAAAATCAAGATCCTGGCCCAGAAATTCTACTGGTCCATGATGACAAGCTATTGTAAATAGAAGCCGAGCACAATCAGAAGCCCTTAGGTCCACCTGAAACTTCTTTTTATGCTGCTCAACACTTGCAGCCATAAGAAATTTGTTGTCAAAAACTTAATCCTCACGGACAATAGTGCCCTCGCATTCAACATGAAGAATGTGACAAAGCTAGTGTTTGCATTGTTGGATGCATATCCGTCCAGCGTTACTGTCTTCAAACGAATGTCATGAGATCTGAGAAAATCCTGGTGCTTCTTGAACCATCGATTGGTTATACCTTCTCGTCCATGTGTTAGTGCGTAAATAGAGATGAATATTGAAAACAGTTAATGTCTAAAAAAGATTATGTTGAAAGAGTGATAGATGGACGATTAATTCTAGTACATTATATATGGGCTTTCAATGTGCGTGAAATCGTCACCTTTATATAAAAATTCTCCAGACATGAAAAGCATTGCAGCAAGCCAATAATCATGTTCAGATCAAAACACCACATACTGATATGTAAGGTCTTGACAGAATCCACCACCACTGATATGATGGACTGATGTTGGCTTGAACTACGTCGGTATTTCCCCAAAGAGGAAGGGATGATGCAGCACAGCAACGGTAGGTATTTCCCTCAGTGATGAGACCAAGGTTATCGAACCAGTAGGAGAATCACGCAACACTACGTGAATGACACCTGCACATAAATAACAAATACTCGCAACCCGACGTGTTAAAGGGGTTGTCAATCCTTTCGGGCAATGGCGCCAAAAATAGGCAAACGGGCGTGAGAGAGTTGTAAATGTTGATTGATCGAACGCCAGATAAAATAAAGTGCAGCAAGGTATTTTTGTATTTTTGGTTTTATAGATCTGAAAATAAAAGCAAAGGAAAATAGACCGCAAAGGCAAATATATTAAAGAAGAGACCCGAGGGCCGTAGGTTTCACTAGTGGCTTCTCTAGAGAAAAATAGCAAACGGTGGGTGAGCAAATTACTGTTGGGCAATTGATAGAACTTCAAATAATCATGACGATATCCAGGCAATTATCATTATATAGGCATCATGTCCAAGATTAGTAGACCGACTCCTGCCTGCATCTACTACTATTACTCCACACATCGACCGCTATCCAGCATGCATCTAGTGTATTAAGTTCATGGAAAAACGGAGTAATGCAATAAGAACGATGACATGATGTAGACAAGATCTATTTATGTAGAAATAGACCCCATCGTTTTATCCTTAGTAGCAACGATACATACGTGTCGGTTCCCTTTCTGTCACTGGGATCAAGCACCGTAAGATCGAACCCACTACAAAGCACCTCTTCTCATTGCAAGATAAATAGATCAAGTTGGCCAAACAAAACCCAAATATCGGAGAAGAAATACGAGGCTATAAGTAATCATGCATATAAGAGATCAAAGAAGACTCAAATAACTTTCATGGATAAAAAGATAGATCTGATCATAAACTCAAAGTTCATCGGATCCCAACAAACACACCGCAAAAATAGTTACATCATATGGATCTCCAAGAGACCATCGTATTGAGAATCAAATGAGAGAGAGGAAGCCATCTAGCTACTAACTACGGACCTGTAGGTCTACAAAGAACTACTCACGCATCATCGGAGAGGCACCAATGGACATGATGCACCCCTCCGTGATGGTGTCTAGATTGGATCTGGTGGTTCTGGAACTTGCGGCGGCTGGAATTGATTTTCATCGACTCCCCCAGGGTTTCTGGAATATTGGGGTATTTATAGAGCAAAGAGGCGGTTCAGGGGGCACCCGAGGTGGGCATAACCCACCAGGGCGCGCCTGGGCCTCCAGGCGCGCCCTGGTGGGTTGTGCTCCCCTCGGAGCACCCCCCAGGCGCTTCTCTGGCCCACTGGATGTATTTTGGTCCAAACAAATCCACAAAATGTGTCACTGTGTTTGGACTCCGTCATGTATTGATTTCCTGCGATGTAAAAAACATGCAAAAAACAGCAACTGGCACCTGGCACTATGTCAATAGGTTAGTACCAAAAAATGATATAAAATGACTATAAAATGATTATAAAACATCCAAGAATGATAATATAACAGCATGGAACAATAAAAAATTATAGATACGTTGGAGACCTATCATGGACAAGCTCTTAATTGAGCATAGAACATAATATTAGTACCAAAAGTGTACTCCAAGATGATACTTAACTTATGCGCACAAATGAAAAAAGCATATTACAAAAGGTTATGTGAATAATATACAATACCTCAATAGGTGTGGAGCCAAACACCATCTTGAACCATCTAAAAGGATCACGAATTGCACCCAAGGTTTCCAGTTTAGGCGCAGAGACTACATTTATTTGCGAAGGTACTATAACAGAATCAAGGAGCAACCTTTGAAGTGAAGGGGCATCTTCGATGATGAGATCATGCCCAAAAAAACAAATTCCCATGCTTACAAGGTGGGGCGACTTTATTTTGAGACAATGGATACGAATTTCCATTCCAAAAACAAGCAGCAAGCGCTCCTGGGCAGGGGAGCTGGAGTGGATAATGCTGTGCAGTGCGGCCTCCGACAGATCAACCACCGCAAGCGCAAGTTTTTTTAGCAGTGGGAGTCGAAGCATTTGTACCAGATTGTCTGCTAGATGGCACCGGGAGAAGGTGGCAGTGTGGAGAGAGGAGGAAAACCACGAGATGGACATCGGTGGTGAGGGCACAGATACATCGGTTCGTGGTATGTTACATACATAGTCATGGTAGAACTCAAGTTGCTGGAGTTTATCGAATTGACGGGATGTCAGCCAGGCGGCCACTGTGCAGGGTATGTCCAGCAGGTAGCATGCCGGGATGCAGATGCGTTGAATGGAGCCCTCGTGGGAGGAGATGATGGCTCTGGGGAGTTCAGAATCATCATCTCCCCAAGGATGTCATCCGGGAGATCGCTGATGCGGTCCGCCGGAGATTCTATTGGTTCCTCAGGTCCAGGGGGCCGGCTTCTGGCCGCATAGCCGGGTCCAAGATCTACATCTGGCGACGGAGCTGGCCGGAGCCTCATCTGTGTACATACCAATCTAAAAGAAAAAATGGCATAACATGTAGGACATTTGAAATCAATTCTCAGGATCAGGAAGAAAAAAGGCACAAACATATATGTAGGACATTCAAAATCAATTCTCAAGATCTGGTCATGAATTATTAGCACGCAAGCTAACCCTAGTTGGATTATTAGCAAAAATCATTTGTACAGAACAAACAATTAATCACTAACTCTATACGGATAACATTCAAACAATCAATACACTACGAGCATCTAACGGATCTTAATTACTCTGATTTCATGGACTGAGAGAACATAACCATAGGATTTGTATTCCAGAAAAATTATAGAGGGGCGGGGGGGGGGGGTTGATTAACCAGAGAAAACACATGATATGTTTGCCGCACAAATGGGTATATAGATGACTAACCGGTTTTCCGTCGGAGTCGCAGTCGTTGCCGGAGTTGCTGTTGACCTCCGGCTCCGGCTGGGGGGGCACGACGGTGCCGATGAAGTCAAGGTTGAGCTGCTGCCCGTGCGAGACCTCATCAGCAGCGACGGCAACCTCTGTGCCCAGCTTCACGCGTTGCGTGGGTGCTTCACCAGCCCCGGCGTCGCCACTCCCTCTGATGGCGCGCTTCGACGGCATCCTCATACACTCCAGAGTCCAGACGTTGGTGACCACTGTGGACCGGGGGTGCGGCCGCCTATTATGGCCGGCGGCTCAGGCGCGCAATTAATACGAACCAGTGGGAGCAAGGCAGGCTGCGGTCAAAACCTGTCTCGCCTCTCGGTGAGCCTGCGTGGCGGACTTCTGCCATTCCTACCATCATTTCACACAGCTACTCGCACGCCTCCCTGTCAATACGCACACCTGCACGCACGCCTCCCGGTATGCCTGCGCAGCGGACTGCTCGCATGCGTCCTGTCAACTCACGCCTGCTCGCATGGCACATAGGGCGTGTGGCAGCACATATATTTTTTGGTTTATTTTCTGCCGCTTTACTGCTTAACTGAAGCATGGCACGGTCTAACGCACATGGTCCGAATAAATAATCCGTGTGAGATATTGGTTGCCAGTTTTTAATAATCTCCCAGTTGTAAGAAGATTATATCAAACGGGTCTCGTTGACGAAAAAAATACAATATCACAGTCTACTAGTGTCCATATATGACACCACGATAAGTTTCATGAATTTCAACTAAGTTTTGGATTTACTAAATTTTAAAAATATATATTCTCAATATTTTGAAATCTCTTGCACAGGGAAACATGCACCCAGGGACACATATGATTTTGCAACCCATTTTGGTGCACATATAGCTCAAATTTGATTTTTGCACATTAAATCCCTAGGAAATCAATCAATGTATAAAAACGGTCGAATGATGTCTGTTTTTTTTAAAATTCACACGACACTCGCCTTTCGTCACATGTTCACTGCAGAAAAAGTTTGACATGCCTCAGAGTGGCTGTGGTGGTGCGGGATGTGTGTGTGTCTGTCTGTGTGGGGGGGTGGGGGGGAGGGGTCCGGCAGTACACTACGAGTCGTGAACCTCCGTGTGGGATTATTGATCATTTTGTGAGTCATATATGCCACATCAGAGTCGTGAATTGGTTATTTAAAGCATTACACAACCCTTTCATACATTATGTTCGGGCCACATGCATGCATTGGTGGTCCTCTCGGACACTCTTCCTTGTGCGGTTATCAGCGACGTGCCCATTCATTAGCCCGCAAAGGTTTTTAGTTTCCACCGACAATGAGAGGCATTAATTTGACCAAAAGGTGGATTCATCTTGGCATGTGTGTGGTGTGGATCATGGTGGGATTCCATATCAAAGTTCGAGCACGTGCGTACACACTCCCGCCGGCTTGAAGTGAGGGGGCTACACGCATCGTGGTATAGTGCGTTTCCAGTTTGCGAAGCATGTGCCACGTCAAAGTTGTGCATTGGGTATTCAAACATCACATAACACACGGGCGCATGCACGTGGTGGTTTTGTCCTATGACATCACTCGCGTGTGCCTCTCTCTCTGTGGGCCCACGAGGTCGTCGTTGACCAGTTGAACGTACAACGAGAGAGAGGCTAATTTGACCAGCAAGGATGGTTCTTTTTGGTTTGTGTTACGTATATGCACGGTATAGAGTATGTACATGTCAAAGAGGGGGCAACATGAATACTGTATATATATGCGTGTCATAACCTCGCTCCATGTGGGGACTTTTCGGTTCCCGAGGTAGGTTCCACCTCAAAGTTGCACATTATATTGGTATTCAAACATCACGCAATACCATGCAGGCGGTGGTTGCCCTATATATTGGAACTCACTCGCGTGTGGCACTTCCATCCGTGGGCATGCGAGGTTGTCCTCCATCACTTTGACCCAATGAGAGAGGTTAATTTGATCATCAAGGAATGATTCTTTTTTGGTTTGTGCTATACGATAGAAGTACATATATATCACGCGTCGAATGGGGGCGTACATATAGCAGATGTCACGTGTCATGAACCTCGCGGTCTTTGCGGGGACTTTTTGGTTTCCTATATACGTGGTGCCATATCAAAATTGTGCATTGCATATTCAAACATCACACAAACAGCTCTTTGGGCCACATGCACGCAGACGGTGGTACGTAGTCCTATATATGATGATCACTCGCGTGCGACGTACACTTCGCTTCTGTGTTGGGCTCGTGAGTTCGTCGTCCATCACTTTGACCCAGCGAGAGAGAGGTACATGTTTGACGAACAAGGAGGATTAATTCTTTTAGGGCTGTGTTACTAGGTGTATATATAGTACCTGTCGAGGGGGGGGTGACCAGCTTCGTCCATCACTTTCACCGACAGCGCGAGAGGGGTTAACTAATTTGACTTAGGAGGGGATTAATTTTTTGTTTTGTCTCTATATAGATCATGATGTGAGATTACATATATATAATAGCGCATCTATACACATGAATCCATCCTGCTGGATCGAAGGGGGGGAGCACACGACACGTCATGAGCGACCTCTTGCTCTGTGTGGGGACCTCTGCGATTTTCAACGCATGCACGACATCAATGTTGTGCATTGGGTCGGGTATTCAACACATATGCATGTACTCCATCAATATGTTCGGGACACACGAATGCAATAATGGTTGTCTTTGGACACACTCTCACTCGCTTGGTTATGGGCGGCAAGCCTATACATATTTGTGGGCCCACGTGGACGTCCATCATTTCGACCAACGACGAGAAAGGTTACCAGGGTGGATATATTCTTCTTCTTTGCTTCGAGTTACCGTATAATAGGTCGACCCATTCCAAGCCTAATTAAGTTTGAGCGCATGCTACGCGTCGTGAACCCTCGCTCGGTGTGGGGATCTTACGGTTCCAAAGCATGGTGCCACATCAAATTTGCGCATTGGGTATTCAAACACCACACACACACCACTTCCATATACATACTTGGGCCACATGCACATAGTGTGTTTGTCTTCATACAATACTCCCTCGCGAGGTTATCGGCGACATGCTAGCTCATTTTGCAGGGCCGTGTGGACATCCATCACTTTGACCAACAACGAGCGGGGAGAGGTTGTACGACCAAGTTGGATTCTGCTTGGTCCGTGTTATAGTACGTCTTGGTGAGATGCCCTCCCCCTGACGCGTGTTTGTGTGTGTGTGGGGGGGGGGGGGGGGGGGGGGGGGGGGGTGTGGGGGGGGGCTACTTCGCACTACCTGCAACCTCCGTGCGGTCGGGGAAGTCCGGTTAATTTGCGAGGCACACGTGCCACATCAAAAGTTATGAATGGTAGTTAAATATCACACACCACACCATTTTCATACATATAGTAGGGCCACCCGCATGTGGTTCATATGTGGTCTGGCCCTTCTCACGCCACAAGCACACATTTGTGGGTCGGCACACAGTCCACCTTTGTCCGGAAGCGAAAGGGGAAGTTTGACTATATATATATATGATGGACTCCTATAGGTTTTGTGTTACGGTAGGGTGAGATTTCAGACCTAGATATTTGGGGGCATGCATTCGTAGCTAGGATTCCCTTACCGCCGACACGAAGTGGGGTTCGTAGGGGGGTGGCTGACTAGCAATACTGTGCTTTTGTGCGATAGGTGCCACATCAAAGTTGTGCATTGGGTATTCAAACATCAAACCACCATTTTCATACATATATTTGGTCCACATGCAAGTGTGTTCGTGTTCTGAGCCTCTCCCGCGTTATTCTTTTTGCCAAATTTATAAACAGCACATGAGTTGGATGTAGAAACCGTCTGCGATTGGGTATGCAACAGACACGGTTCGGCCGGACTACCCGTGTGCCACGCCCGTGCCCTGCAGTCCCTCACATAAGCACAGTAGATTGGGCTCCACGAGGCTTGCCTCCCGGTCTCGAAAATATCTACTGCCTCGTAATCTCAAAAATATCTACCGCATGGAAGGTTTTAATGTTTGATAGCACACGATTAGTATGTGCGGACCGTGTGCGATGTCTGTTACTCCTGCCCTGCTTCAGTCCCTTGATTCAAATTTTCAGTAGCCCCGGGCACCGGCATTTTACTCCCGCCTCCGTATCCCTCGCAATCTCAAAAATATCTGCTCGCCCTTGATCCAAATTTTCAGTAGCCTCGCCTTGTTACTCCCGCCTAGTAAAATTTTCAGTTGCCGCGGTCTTTCCTCAAACACCACCTTGCCCCCCTCCACACACACCACACACTCCCCAAACCTCCGTTCACATAGACACACACCACCCCAAAACCATTGGTAGGTCACCGCCATCGCCGCCGCCTCCATCCTCAACCTCTGCCTGTGTGCCGGGGAGCTCGAGGAGCTAATGGCCCAAAAGAGGTTTATCGCGGCCTCTTCGCCCGACGCCGGCGAGGTGGCCGCCGAGGTGTCCCCGTCGTCCTCCGCGGGCTCTTTATCGATCCGCCGTCGCCGGTCCCCCGATCCGCCCGCGCCCCTACGTCGGTTCAAGGACTTCCCCATCCTCCCTCGGACCCGGCAGCCGACGAGGTCCTACCTCGGGGTCCGGCAGCGGCGGTGGGGGACGTGGGTCACCGAGATTACAGATCGGGAGACCCACACCCGCCGATGGCTCGGGAGCTTCCACACGGCCGAGCTCGCGGCCATGGAGTACGACCGCTGGCAGGTCCGCTACCACGGCATGGTGGCTAGGCTCAATTTCCACTTCGGCACACGTCCGGTCCACCTCGTTCCACCGGAGCCAGGGGTGGTGAGCTCGGCTATGGTGCGGGAGGACCGCGAGGCGTGGGAGCGCCTCGAGGCCGAGGCCGCCGACGAGGCCTACATGCAAGAGCTCCATCGGCAGCACCCGGAGCTCATGGAGGCGGAGCGGGCGATCTTTGCCGGCGTGGCGCACTCTCCTCCGATGACGAGGTCGAAGGTGGCGAGTTATCGCGCTCTCCTCTGATCGTGAGGTCGAAGGCGGCGAGGACGGCGGCACGGAGGGCGTCGAGGTGGGCGGCGAGGACAAGGATATTGACGTCGATGAGTGGAGGAGTGTCTTCCCCAACGACCCCGACGATGGCACCGGCTCGAACCCAGCTCGTGGCACACCGTACCTGACGAGGAAGGATTGGCTCGACCTCTACTTCGACCGAAAGTAGTTTAGCTTAGTTTAAATTTATGTTTTATGTTCAGTTATGCAAAACTATCTATGTTTATGTTTGAATGCATGCTACTTTCAGTTTGTCGGATCTCGGGTTCCGGCAAAACCCTTAAGGTTCGAACACTGGGGTGCGCGCGAAGTTCTCCCCCTACCGATCCGCGTCCTAGCTTTGCTAAGATCTCAAGGGCTAACTCGACGAACTCGCAACACAAAGAACACAAGATTTATACTGGTTCGGGCTATCGTTGTGGTGTAATACCCTACTCCAGTGTGGTGGTGGTGGATTGCCTCTTGGGCTGAGGATGAACAGTTACAAGGGGAAGAACAGCCTCCTGAGGTTGAGGTGTTCTTGTGCTCGGTGCGTGACTAAGGATTGGCTCAAGATCAAATGCCTGAGGCCTCGTTCAGGCTAAGTTGCCTCCTACTGTGGTGGCTAGTCCTATTTATAGAGGCCTTGGTCCTCTCCCTAAATATTGAGCGGGAAGGGAGCCAACAACGGCTAATTTGAAAGGGGACAGCTAGTACAGCTTATCATGACAAAAGTAGTCTTCGCCTGCCAAAGGCTCTGGTGGTGACGCCGCCTTGGGCTCCACGGTGACCTCCGTCTTGCCGTCCTACTGGTCTTGGTCTCGTTGCACTGATATGGAAACCTTTGCTTGACGCCTCGGTACTCCGCGCCTGCGCTTGCCCCCTTAGCGCCAAAGAGGAAACAAGGACACTGTGCGTGCTGGCGCCCGCCTGGCGCCCGCCTGGTCTCGGTCGTCATGGCTCACATCACGAGAACCTCATGAGGTTTGCCTTGCCTTGATCTCTCCGCCCCTCGTGAGCCAACCTGGTGAGGCTGCTCCTGAGGAGGTCTTGTGTCGTCTGCCTCGTGAGGCTTGGTCCCTCGCGAGGGTCTTGAAAGCTTGTTGGTGAAGATGGGCCGTACGGGCCCACCAGCAGAGCCACGCCGTGGGCCGCAGGCAGGCAAGTCTGGGGACCCCCGTTCCCAGAACGCTGACAGTAGCCCCTGGGCCCAAGGCGCGCTCGGGCTTGGCTTCGAGGCGAAGCCAAAGGTCAAGCGCGAAGCGCCGCGGGCCCCAATAGCCTGCGGCCTTGGTCGAAGCGTGACGGTTGATTGGTCGTGGGCGTCTCTGCTACCCCACGCTGCCTCGGCAACTGCCCGACTTGACAAGTCCCTGCAAGGAATCAAGAAGTACCCCGTGGGGGCATGTAAAGGGTCTGTAATGTCTTTTGTTGATATCATCCTTGTTATGAAAATTTACGAGCGCAAGTCCTGCTTCAGCTCGGTCTCCCCTTTCTGACCTCGCGACAACTTGGTGCTCTACGCTGACAGGTCCCGGTCCCCAGGCAGGCTTCAGCCGTCGCTGGTATGCCAGGTCGCGTGCCGTGGTAAGGTAAGAAAGGGAGGCGACGTTGCCGCAACAGGGCCGCGGCGAGCATGTCCCCTAGGCTCCAACGATTAGCCGATCTGAGCGCGAGACTTATCTTGACGGTCCGGGGTTGATTCCTCGCGATGCGCCATGTTCATGCGTAGCTAGGTCAGGTCCATGCGAGCCTCCCCCTCTTCTCCACGCTCTCCTTCATGCTTTGCGTC
The DNA here is from genome assembly GCA_036873465.1 of Thinopyrum obtusiflorum. Taxonomy (NCBI): domain Eukaryota; kingdom Viridiplantae; phylum Streptophyta; class Magnoliopsida; order Poales; family Poaceae; genus Thinopyrum; species Thinopyrum obtusiflorum. The sequence continues at coordinate 85,556 of JAAAWM010012054.1, forward strand.
CTCAGGTCCCGGCCCTCGAGCGAGCTCAGCCGCCGCTGGTATGCCAGGTCGCGTGCCGTGGTCAAGGCTAGGGGGTGAGGGCTGGAGAGCTAGTAGGATCTCCTGAGTCGCGATGCTCAGGAGCCCCCCTTTTAACGCGCAAGCGGATTGCATGGGAGAAGAGGGAGCTCGCGGTGTCGCCTGCTGTTGTTTTCATGAGATTCCTGCAAGCCAGCACAAGGAGAAACACAGTCTGCCATTATGGTTGCCAGTCCACCGCTGGTTGCTTCGCGAGGAGATGGAGGCACTGAGGGCCTGGTGAGGTGACGTGCGCGGGGCGTGCCGCGAGCCAGAGCTCGACCGCTCAGATTTGTCGATGTTGCAGGGACGGACCCGTGCACAAGCGCCGCGCCAGCGTGAGTAGCCCCCGTGGGAGGTGAGAGTCAGGCAGGTGATAGTCATAGGTAGATTAAGCATGGAAAGCATACTGGCTTAAGTAAATGCAGGGAAGACACATGCCACTGGGCCAGGCCCGAGCGGCTTGGGGATGATGCAGCCCGAGGGGCGCCCCTAGCAAGGTAAGCTAAAGACATAAGAAAAGGGATACATGCCACAGGGACGGACCCACGCGGCCTGGGAATGATGCAGCCCGGGGGGCGCTCCCAGCTAAATAAACTTGGAAAATGTCACCTGGTTCTGTCGATGAAGGGATGTCGGAGCAGCTGATGGTACGCGGCGAAGGGGTCGCTCCTCACGAGCCACCGGGGCCCTGAGCCTCGGGAGGCTCTGGGGGTCCAGGCGGTTCCTTGAGGACCGTCTCCATCTCCGTCAGGACGGCGTGGTGCCTGGCCTCCTGAGTCGCCAGGGCGCACCGCAAGTTGCGCTGATAGGCAAACGTCACGCTCGGCAGGCCAAAAGGCATGCGAACGCAGCTGTGCGGTGGACCCTCGCAGCGTCCCACGTGCGAAGGCCAGAAGGGCTCCTGAGATGCGGCCCTGTTGAGCCCTGGGACGTCGATGCAGATGCGCAGCCCGGCATCCTGGCCTGGATGGGGAGCTGCGCCTGGTGAGCGGCGGTCGCCGCGCATGGCCCTTGCGTCTTGCAGTTCCTGAGTGGTCCTGGTGATGAACTCCTGAGCGGTGGGCGCTCCTCGCCCTGTGTTCTCCTGAGGGAAACATGCCGTGAAGCACGCCTCCAAGTGGTGCCTGAGCGCCTCCCTCATGATGTTGGCAAGGTCTGAGGCCCTCCAGAAGAGAGCCCCCGAGCCCTGCCCGAGAAGGGCGCCGGGCGCGCCTTCCTATGCGAGGGAGGGAGGTGCCCCAGGCACGGGCGCTGATCCTGATGAGGTCCTACCCGCGACGCTACCCTCCTGAGGTCCTGCGCGGGGCAGCAGCTTCTTCTTTTTGGGGGTGGCCTCAGGAGGGCATTCGCCCTTGCTGTCGGGGTCGTCGATTGCTGTAGCTTGGAAGGCGCGCTCGAGGGAGCACACCGCATCTCTTTCTTCGCACGGGACTGTGATGATTCCGCCGCTTCCTGGCATCTTGAGGACATTGTAGCCGTGATGGGTCACCGCCATGAACTTGGCCAGGGCTGGATACCCGAGGATGGCATTGTACGGCAGACGGATGTGCGTGACGTCGAAGTCGATGAGCTCGGTGCGGTAGTTGTTGCGTTCTCCGAAGGTGACTGGGAGGCGAACCTGCCCGATCGGGGTAGTGGAGCCGTCGGCTACCATGGATATATTTGGTTGATGTTTAGCCTGCTGTGCTTAACATGCCTTTATATGTACTCATACAGGATAATATTGAGAACAATGATGTTTTCCTTCGAGGTTAGTTTCATCGCATTGCTTATATGTAATCACTGTTCAGGATCTCGGTAGCTGGTACCATATAGCCTGGGGGCTGATAAGGGATTAATCATCGAATCAGACATTTCACTAAATATATCTATAACCCATTTATCAGTAGGTTAACTAGGGCCATATTTAATATATCTGAGGCTACATAGCAACATGCATTGTACTGAATGACTAAATATGCAATCCCAGGCTACATAGCAACAAGAAAGAGTGTTACCTTAATGTTCGTGTTACCTTAATGTTCTGATGATGTCTATAGATACATGTAATAAAATCTTATATAATGGGATGGAGGTAGTGTTTTACTACATCATTTTGCAATTGTTGTTTAGCTTCTAATATTAACTTGGGGCTTTTAGGTACACATGTCATTGCCAAAGATCCACACTTCGACCCTATCTTCGTATGGGGCAATGAGATATTCATGAACCAGCATCAAGTGAGGAAACTGATAAAGATTGTTATTAAAATGGGTCAAAAGATGTCAATCGAACTATTTGTTTACACTTTATGCAAGACAACACTGAACTGCAGGATGGTAAGTAAGAACCCTGTAGCCTTCTTTTTACTGCCCGTAATGAGTTGTGTTAGATGAAAAATGTCTGAATCTTTGTTCCTTTGTAGTGGATCCTGAAGCAGTTTACTCAAGATTACCTCTCAAACTACATGATTGGCGACCGACCATCACAAGGGTTTGGACTAGAGTCGTGCGTGCCTTCTGCATCCAAGGGAGCACAATAGGGCCATTCCGCTTCACCTTGTTCATCAACCAGAATGTCTGTCGCCTCTTTCTTGCCATCTGTAATAGTACAAGTATAGAACCCTGGTTCATCATTCTTTATTTGGTGCTTATGTAATTCTTAAACATATGTACCTGTGAATCGAATAATGCATTGGTTGTTTGAACATGATGGATATGAATAAAGCTATAACCTACTTTCAAGTTTAAATTAGGTACAATTTTAAATAGCAGCAATTAAATTAGGGCGAAATTACGGTGTGCAGGTCATTACGGCACACACAGTTAATAAGCACAGCGTGTGCGATATATATCATAATCCGACACGGTTCACGGAGAGGAAACGTGTGTAACAATGCACACAGTTGCCGTTTGCAAAGCGTGTGTAATATCAGATACTATCACATATGATGCAGGAAAACTAAATGTGTCAGATACTATCAGATACTATCACCTCTTCCCATTGCAAGATAAATAGATCAAGTTGGCCAAACAAAACCCAAATATCAGAGAAGAAATACGAGGCTATAAGAGATCATGCATATAAGAGATCAAAGAAACACAAATAACTTTCATGGATATAAAAAGATATAACTGATCATAAACTCGAAGTTCATCAGATCCCAGCAAACACACTGCAAAAGAGTTACATCATATGGATCTCCAAGAGACCATTGTATTGAGAATTCAGCGAGAGAGAGGAAGAAATCTAGCTACTAACTACGGACCCGAAGGTCTACAAAGAACTACCCACGCATCATCGGAGAGGCACCAATGGAGGTGGTGAACCCCATCCGAGATGGTCTCTAGATTGGATCTGGTGGTTCTGGACTCTGCGGCGGCTGGATGAATATTTCATCGACTCCCCTAGGGTTTCTGGAATATTGGGGTATTTATAGAGCAAAGAGGCGGTCCGGGGGGCACCCGAGGTGGGCACAACCCACCAGGGCGCGCCTGGGCCTCCTGGCGCGCACTGGTGGGTTGTCCCCTCCTCGGGACTCCCCCCAGGTGCAACCAGGGCCCAACTTCTTCCTTTTGGTCCATAAAAAATCATCGTAAAGTTTCGTGGCATTTGGACTCCGTCTGATATTGATTTCCTGCAATGTAAAAAATATGGAAAAAACAGCAACTGGCACTTGGCACTATGTCAATAGGTTATTACCAAAAATGATATAAAATGACTATAAAATGATTATAAAACATCCAAGATTGATAATAAAACAACATGGAACAATAAAAAATTATAGATACATTGGAGACGTATCACCCAAGTAACCAGAGACTGTCGGGAACTCAGGTCCGCCTCAACCGGGATGGTACCGCCTGTCCCTTCAGTCCCGTAGTAACAGTTCACGGGGGCTATAGGTAAAGGTAACTGTGTGTCTGTAACATCAAGGGGGAAACCCAAGGAATCACCCTCGATGGAATCCACTGATGTAATCGTCAAGGTGAACATATGAGGAATCACCCTCGAGGTTTACACTTGAGGTGTTGCACGACAGAGTCGTATCGGGAGTGGTGAAGGAGGAATCACCCTCGATGACCACGACCGAATAGCTATAACTACAGAGTTATCATCAGGAGTGCGTTACAAGGTATCACCCTCGGCACTCGATAGTAGCTCTGCAGAGTCGAGCAACAAAAGGGGGCGTGATGTGATGTGTCGGGCTCTGGACGTCGATCACGTTGATTGAGTCATCGATCATCAAGCCAAGGCAACTGGGACAAGGTGAGGGGTCACTAATGGCGTGCTTTCCAATGCTGAAGTGTTGCTTTTGTTACAGGACTACCACAACTTGCGTGCGGCCACCAACAACTCCTAGAACCAGGCGCTGGCCAAGCGGACTGCTGACCTGAACCAGAGCCATGGCAATTAGACCATCTTTCAGTGGGGGCGCGCCAGCGCACCCACTGGGTTTAACCCCCGAGATTCGGGCCGACTGCTGAGCAGTCGGGCCGGATCTTTCGGCAGCTTCTTGTCTTGTGTTGGTGCTGATGTTTTCTTTCTTGTTTTGCAGAGGCCGCCACCAGTCTCCGGACGTGCGTGGGAGAGCTCGAGACTGAGCTCCGGACCAAGGTGCAGGAGCACAGCCATGCCGCCAAGGAGTGCGACGAGCTTGCGAAGGAGCTGGTGGACCAGGCAGCCCGGCACAAGGAGGACATCCGACAGCTGAAAGACGGTGATGCGCTCCTCAAGGCTGAGTTCGAGACTGAGCGCTCGGACTAGGCCGAGAGGGAGAAGCTGCTGTCGGACGGCTACGGGGTGATCGAGGACATGGTCGAAGGTACATCCTATCTTTGTTTGTCGCTTAGGCGCCGGCTACTGCAGGAGGCCGGCTTCTGAACCCTTATTCTTCTTCTGGACAGAGTTTCTCCCTGGGAGCTCCGTTGCCGTCTGCCAGGCAATCGAAGCGCGGCGTGACCAGTGGAGGAGGACGGGCATGGACATTCCGCAGAACCAGCCCCGGAATCTGGGCGAGCAGCTCATGGCCATCAAGATGCGTCTTGAGCCAGCGCGCCGCCTACTCCGTCGTCTTCAGCGCGCCGGGTCACAGGTCCTGGCCGGTCTCTGGCCGGATGCTCGGGTTCCTCGGACTCCCAGTCAGACTGCCGACTGGCTGGAGGTGGCGGTCGAGTGGTTCAAGGCCTGGAAGGGCGCCGCAGCTTGGGCAGGCGCCAGGGCGATGCTGGAGTTCGTCAAGGCTTGGTATCCGGACGTGAGGTTGGCCCAGCTGGCCACCTTCCGTCAGGAGGCCGGGACGGAGCTGGAGGCGGCACGCGATGAGATTGTCAAGCGTGTTGCGGCCCTTGCCGACTACGCCAACACCAGCGTCTTCATCCCAGAGCTGGCGGAAGACACCACCGAGGTGCCACCCTCTTGGTTCAGGCTGAACCCGGACGAGGGGGAGGACTCGGCGGAGGAGATCGCCTCCAGCGACGAGGGCGAGGAGGGTGAGGACGGGGACGATGATGACGACGCCCCAGAAGATGAGATGACCAGCCGGGCCTCGCCCATTCCGGCTTCAGCCAGCGGGCAGCCGGAGACTACGTTGACCGCCGCCGACCAAGCCAGGACCAACCAACCGGATGCCCCATCAGCCGGTGCCGCCGCCACCGCTGACCCGTCTGTGCCGCCTTCTGCCCCCCTGGCCTAGTTATCTTTTGAGTTTTTCTGTCTTGTACTTGGATGAACAAGTTAATCACGCACAATTCCACCCACTTGGGGTGTATTTCAAACTTTATTGAATGCTGGCTTTGAGCCTTTTTCTATGTAAATAATCTATTTCACACGTGCTTGTGCTTTTGCCGGGTTCTGGCTTGGTTTTGCCTTTGCTCTATTTGGCTTTTTCTTTTGCCGCCTTCTATTGGCTGTCACCCTGCCAGCCGGACAACCGCGCTGTGGTCTGTGGCCGGGTCAGGGACTTGGCCGTTTAGAATAGGCAAGTTACTTCGGCCGCTTAGAGCATAGCGAGTCAAGCGAGAAGCCGGCCGGCTGGCTGCTGGGCTGCCGGACGGGTGAGGCGAGGGGCCGACTTGGCCTATACTGGCGTTTCCTCCTTAGTGGTTTTTCATGTAGACAGCGTTCCCGGCCTTTAGCTCTTGTCAGCCGGACAGTCGCGCTGCGAGCTGTGACTGAGGCGAAGAGAGGGCTTAGGCGTCGGCACACTACTCAGCCGACTTTGGGTGGTGCCAGCTTAGGTCAAGGCGGCGAGCCCCCAGGCTGGCTGGCCGGACCCGGGCAGGGTGCAAGAATGAAATAACACATTCATAGGCGAAGCTTATCATATGGATAAAAAGGTAGCCCCCGAGTGCTCCTCGGGGGACCTGTTGTCTTTCCTTAATACAAAAGGTAGTGTGGTACATACACCGCATCAACTGTAAAATGGGCGGAGAAGATTCGCGTTCCACGGTCGCTCCGTCTCCTTGCTGGAATCGTCCCTCTTGCATGCCCTAGGCTTCTGTGCATTGATGAGGAGTAGGAGTCGTTGCCCAGGGCCTTGCTGATGATGAAAGGCCCCTCCCAAGGAGCTGAGAGCTTGTGCTGGCCGGCTGTTCGCTGGATCAGCCGGAGCACAATATCGCCCTCGCAGAAAGCACGCAGCCTGACCTTCCTGTTGTGGTAGCGGCGCAAACTCTGCTGGTAGATGGCGGACCGGCTGCATGCTAGCAGCCGGGCCTCTTCCAGCAGAGTGACGCCGTCTTCTCGTGCTTCTTTGGCTTCTGCCTCTGTGTACATGGTGACACGAGGTGAGTCAAACTCGATGTTAGTTGGGATGACAGCCTCGGCCCCGTACAGGAGGAAGAAGGGCGTGAAACCGGTTGCTTTGTTCGGCGTAGTCTGAAGACTCCAAAGGACGGCCGGCAGCTCTTCGATCCAGCAGCCGGCCGAGCGCTCCAGAGGCTCGACCAGTCGGGGCTTGATGCCGGACAAGATGAGGCCGTTTGCTCGCTCCAGCTGGCCGTTTGACTGCGGATGGGCAACAGACGCTAGGTCCAGTCGGATGCCCTGCGTCACGCAGAAACGGGCCAAGGCGCCTTTGGCGAAGTTCGTGCCATTGTCGGTGATGATGATGTGTGGGATGCCGTACCGGACGGTGATATCAGCAATGAATGTGACAGCAGTCGGACCATCCAGCTTATTGATTGGTTTCGCTTCAATCCACTTTGTGAACTTGTCCACGACGACCAGCAGATGGGTCATGCCGCCGCGTGCTGTCTTGAACGGGCCCACTGTCGGTGTCAAAACCGGCGGATCTCGGGTAGGGGGTCCCGAACTGTGCGTCTAAGGTCGATGGTAACAGGAGACGGGGGACACGATGTTTACCCAGGTTCGGGCCCTCTTGATGGAGGTAATACCCTACTTCCTGCTTGATTGATCTTGATGAATATGAGGATTACAAGAGTTGATCTACCACGAGATCGTAATGGCTAAACCCTAGATGTCTAGACTATATGATTATGATTCTGCCCTACGGACTAAACCCTCCGGTCTATATAGACACCGGAGGGGCCTAGGGTTGTACAGAGTCGGTTTACAGAGGAAGGAATCTTCATATCCGAACGCTAAGCTTGCCATCCATGCCAAGGAGACTCCCATCCGGACATGGGAGGAAGTCTTCTATCTTGTATCTTCATGGCCCGTCAGTCCGGCCCACGTCACATAGGCCGGACGCCCGAGGACCCCTTAATCCAGGACTCCCTCAGTAGCCCCTGAACCAGGCTTCAATGACGATGTGTCCAGCGCGCAGATTGTCTTCGGCATTGCAAGGCGGGTTCCTCCGAATACTTCAAAGTAGTCCTTGAACACAGAGAACGTGTCCGACTCTGCAAAACAAGCTCCACATACAGCCGCAAAGAGTATAGCATTTAACAAGTCCCATCTACTGACATCTTTTGTAGTGAGACGCCACGTCTCTGCACGGTCATTATTTCGAACCATTTTTTAGCCTCCCGCTCCACGTTTCGAGATGCGGTTTCTATTGGCACGTCTTGTCGAAGCAGAGATCGTGTCCCCCTATCACGGGATCCTCATCAATATGGGCGTGGGTAATCCAACCGTGTCGTGGGCGATCCCTTGGGAATAGGCGAGCTTTAAGGCCCGTGAGGAGGCGTTCGATATTCATCGCCTTTATAAAGGGGTACAGACCCGTCTTTCTCCCCCCACACCTACCTCTTCCTCAATCTTCCCAACCTCAGGCTCCAGCGCTCGGGATTCAATTTCTTCCATTGTTACCAGGCCCTCTAGCTATGTCCGGATCCATCTCCCAGGGCAGGTGGGCAGCCTCCTCGGTCACCGAGGAGGATATCGCGAAGCGTCGGAAGGCGAGGTACCTGAATGCGGAAATCCTCCACAGGCTCCCTGCTAAAGGGCAGGTCATCCCCACACCAAAATCCGGCGAGAGGGTCGTATTCATCTCCCACTTCCTCCGCGGGCTAGGGTTCGCTCTTCACCCCTTCGTTCGCGGCCTCATGTTCTATTATGGGCTAGATTTTCACGATCTAGCTCCGGACTCTTTTCTCCACATCTCAGCGTTCGTCGTCGTGTGTGAAGCCTTTCTCCGCATCCTCCCACACTTCGGCCTGTGGCTCAAGACTTTTTATGTGAAGCCGAAGGTAGTTAATGGGGAGCAAGCGGAGTGTGGTGGTGCTATGGTGAGGACTTGCCAATGCTATCTGGCCAAAAGGTACCTTCACGGAAACATCCAACTTATGGCAACAGGAGTGGTTCTATATCACCGAGCCCCGCGGTACCAAATGGGAAGCCGCGCCTGTGTTTTGATCTGGCCCTCCATTGCGGCTCGCATCATGGATAAGTAAGGGGCTAGACTGGGGATCGGCTGATGAAGTACAGACGCTGCAAAGTCGTATCCGGAGTATCCTTGAAAGGGACATTGGCCTTATTAACGTGATCCAAGTGATGCTAGTCCGCCGGATCCTCCCGTGCCAGCGACGGTCTCTCCGTATGTGGGAGTTCAATCCAGAAGGACCACGGACCCTTCAGCAATTCTTTGGCACAATGCACGAAGGGATGTGGAAACTATTCTTCAAGACTCGAGGGGGGGGGGGGGGGGGGGGGGGGGGGGGGGGGGGGGGGGGGGGGGGGGGGGGGGGGGGGGGGGGGGGGGGGGGGGGGGGGGGGGGGGGGGGGGGGGGGGGGGGGGGGGGGGGGGGGGGGGGGGGGGGGGGGGGGGGGGGGGGGGGGGGGGGGGGGGGGGGGGGGGGGGGGGGGGGGGGGGGGGGGGGGGGGGGGGGGGGGGGGGGGGGGGGGGGGGGGGGGGGGGGGGGGGGGGGGGGGGGGGGGGGGGGGGGGGGGGGGGGGGGGGGGGGGGGGGGGGGGGGGGGGGGGGGGGGGGGGGGGGGGGGGGGGGGGGGGGGGGGGGGGGGGGGGGGGGGGGGGGGGGGGGGGGGGGGGGGGGGGGGGGGGGGGGGGGGGGGGGGGGGGGGGGGGGGGGGGGGGGGGGGGGGGGGGGGGGGGGGGGGGGGGGGGGGGGGGGGGGGGGGGGGGGGGGGGGGGGGGGGGGGGGGGGGGGGGGGGGGGGGGGGGGGGGGGGGGGGGGGGGGGGGGGGGGGGGGGGGGGGGGGGGGGGGGGGGGGGGGGGGGGGGGGGGGGGGGGGGGGGGGGGGGGGGGGGGGGGGGGGGGGGGGGGGGGGGGGGGGGGGGGGGGGGGGGGGGGGGGGGGGGGGGGGGGGGGGGGGGGGGGGGGGGGGGGGGGGGGGGGGGGGGGGGGGGGGGGGGGGGGGGGGGGGGGGGGGGGGGGGGGGGGGGGGGGGGGGGGGGGGGGGGGGGGGGGGGGGGGGGGGGGGGGGGGGGGGGGGGGGGGGGGGGGGGGGGGGGGGGGGGGGGGGGGGGGGGGGGGGGGGGGGGGGGGGGGGGGGGGGGGGGGGGGGGGGGGGGGGGGGGGGGGGGGGGGGGGGGGGGGGGGGGGGGGGGGGGGGGGGGGGGGGGGGGGGGGGGGGGGGGGGGGGGGGGGGGGGGGGGGGGGGGGGGGGGGGGGGGGGGGGGGGGGGGGGGGGGGGGGGGGGGGGGGGGGGGGGGGGGGGGGGGGGGGGGGGGGGGGGGGGGGGGGGGGGGGGGGGGGGGGGGGGGGGGGGGGGGGGGGGGGGGGGGGGGGGGGGGGGGGGGGGGGGGGGGGGGGGGGGGGGGGGGGGGGGGGGGGGGGGGGGGGGGGGGGGGGGGGGGGGGGGGGGGGGGGGGGGGGGGGGGGGGGGGGGGGGGGGGGGGGGGGGGGGGGGGGGGGGGGGGGGGGGGGGGGGGGGGGGGGGGGGGGGGGGGGGGGGGGGGGGGGGGGGGGGGGGGGGGGGGGGGGGGGGGGGGGGGGGGGGGGGGGGGGGGGGGGGGGGGGGGGGGGGGGGGGGGGGGGGGGGGGGGGGGGGGGGGGGGGGGGGGGGGGGGGGGGGGGGGGGGGGGGGGGGGGGGGGGGGGGGGGGGGGGGGGGGGGGGGGGGGGGGGGGGGGGGGGGGGGGGGGGGGGGGGGGGGGGGGGGGGGGGGGGGGGGGGGGGGGGGGGGGGGGGGGGGGGGGGGGGGGGGGGGGGGGGGGGGGGGGGGGGGGGGGGGGGGGGGGGGGGGGGGGGGGGGGGGGGGGGGGGGGGGGGGGGGGGGGGGGGGGGGGGGGGGGGGGGGGGGGGGGGGGGGGGGGGGGGGGGGGGGGGGGGGGGGGGGGGGGGGGGGGGGGGGGGGGGGGGGGGGGGGGGGGGGGGGGGGGGGGGGGGGGGGGGGGGGGGGGGGGGGGGGGGGGGGGGGGGGGGGGGGGGGGGGGGGGGGGGGGGGGGGGGGGGGGGGGGGGGGGGGGGGGGGGGGGGGGGGGGGGGGGGGGGGGGGGGGGGGGGTCGGTGTGCATAGAAGGTGCCTGGATGGCCTTCGCCCGCGTCAAGATGTACTGGGCAAAGATGAAGGCCACCGATGTTGCAACCCAGGGTCCGCCCGGAGGCAAGGACCATCGCACGCCGGAGCATTATTTGGAGGACGTCCTAGAGGGCGCCCGCTTGATAGAGGGTCAGTGCTCGAAGGATATTATATTTGAATAAATGTACCGGAATTGTGAAGACAATATTATGATACATTAAAGCTATGTTATATACCTTTGCCATTATTTCCTCCTGTGCGGCCGTTTCTTATAACCTGAAAGTTTGCCAGTCGTCGGCTTCGGGCCCCTCGCATATAATACGGGGGTGTTCGGAATAGTACCTGATCACTCTTGACCCAACGTGTTGGTCCGGAACGGAGGTGTCAGTGCGGCGAACTAGGCAATCGGACTATAGGGCTTTAACACCTTCACTTAGCCATAGGAGTTTTACGGTGGGTCTATGATGTAGCCCCTGGTATGTACGCAGTTATCCGAATACGGTTGCGTTACATAGATGACCAGAAAAAATGGTCCTTCGTGTAATACGGAAGAAATCACAAAAGATTCTAATAAGTCACCGAGTGGTTGACCAGCTCTCGCCGTATCATGACAGTCAGTTTTCGGTTTTCTCTACTGAGGTGTTTGACCAGGTGAACCGGAAACACAATCGCAGTAGTTCTCCCTTTACTACCCAAGCCGATAAGACGGAACGTAGGGTAGCAAGCACAGGAGCCGGGCAACCCAACTATTGACCAAAGACATGATTCGGAGCTGATGCATATAATGCCAAACTCGTGATGCCGAAGTATGCTATAGAGTTGTTCGGACTTTTTCGATAACCCATATGTTGCCGTATCGAGCCCCTGGTGATTTGTGCCGAGTTGTCTGCGTGAAACAACCGAAGAAGCGAGGTACGTTTGTATGCTGAAAAGCAAATACTGGAGATGGATGATGTTCACTAAAATCTGATTGATACGTCGAACGCAATCTTTCATATTATGACACCACCACCCATTCTGTTTTACGTGCCAGGGCTCGAGGGCTGAGGAAAAAGGCTCTATACAGGTTTCAAATAGAGTTTTTGGTCTACAAAGAATCTTTTGGACCTCCTGTCGCACGTCTACGCTGCCTGTGCCTCCGCGGAAAGGCTTCCTTAAAGGGAGCAATCCTTGGTTATTTGTAGGGAAGCCGGGCTCATAAAGAGTCCTGTTAGGTCCATAGGACGGACATGTATTGATTCACCTGTGGCAAAAAGATAAGAAAATAGTTGGAAAAGAGAAAAGGCTAAAGTCCGGATGAACCGCTTTGTAGGCCTGTCCGTATTGTGCCTCCGCCGATAACCAAGGTATTTTTAGTTCATAATTGTGCATGCGCGGTACAAACTCCGCGGGTATAAGAGGCGAACGACGGAGGCGGAACTGCTAATCCAGCTCTGAAATTGACCGGTGCTGTGTAGTAGAGGCCGGCGGTTTAATGACCGATGAGATATGCGACTTGAGGGGGCCGCTGTGTACTTCAGCAGTGATTGCCACAGTGTGCCCCTCAGTGCGGAGGGAGCGTTCCGTGTTTCCGTTGATCGTTATGGTGCCGCGTGGACCGGGCATCTTAAGCTTTAGATAGGCGTAGTTTGGGACTGCATTGAAGCGAGCAAAAGCGGTCCGCCCGAGCAGTGCGTGGTAGCCAGTGCGGAACGGGACAATATCGAAGATCAAGTCTTCGCGTCAGAAGTTTTCCGGTGAACCGAAGATGACTTCCAATGAGATTGAGCTTGTGCCATGAGCTTCTACGCCGGGTATTACTCCCTTGAAGGTAGTTGTGGTGGGCTTGATCCTTGAAGGGTCAATGCCCATTTTGCGGACAGTGTCTTGATAGAGTAAATTGAGGCTACTGCCGCCGTCCATGAGGACTCGCGTGAGATGGAACCCGCCGATAATTGGATCCAGGACCAGAGCTGCCGAACCTCCGTGACGGATACTGGTTGGGTGGTCCTTGTGATCAAAAGTGATCGGGCAGGCTGCCCATGGGTTGAATTTTGGGGCGTTCGGCTTTATGGCGTGGTGGTCTCGTAGTTCGTGCTTGCGCTCCCTTTCAGAGGTATGCGTCACGTATATCATGTTTACTGTTTTTACTTCAGGGGGAAATTGCTTCTGTCCCCCGGTGCTCGGTAGGCGAGCCTCCTCTTCTTCACTGTCACCAGGCGGCCCCTTCCCTATGTGTTCGGCATTGAGCTTGCCGGCTTGTTTGAAAACCCAACAATTTCTGTTGGTATGGTTGGCGGGTTTGTCGGGGCTGCCATGGATCTGACAGGGCTGATCCAGTATCTTGTCTAGACTGGATGGACCATCTCTGTTTGCCTTAAATGGCTTCTTCCGTTGACCGGTTTTGGAGCCACTAAATCCGGCGTTGACCGTTGTGTCTTGGGTTCCTGCATTATTGTTGCGATGCTTGTCCTTATTGCGTCGTGGCTTGCCATTGCCGTCCCTGACTTCCGAGGTGCCAGGATCGCTCGCGCCATTGCTTCTGCGAGCGAGCCAGCTATCTTCTCCCACGCAAAAGCGGGTCATTAGTGCGGTGAGAGCTGCCATGGACTTTGGCTTTTCTTGGCCGAGGTGGCGGGCGAGCCACTCGTCGCAGACGCTATGTTTAAAGGCCGCGAGTGCTTCGGCATCCGGACAGTCGACAATTTGGTTCTTTTTAATTAGGAACCTAGTCTAGAGTTTCCTGGCTGATTCTCCAGGCTGCTGGATGATGTGACTGAGGTCATCGGCGTCCGGAGGCCGGACATATATACCTTGGAAATTGTCGCGAAAGGCGTCTTCCAAGTCTTCCCAGCTGCCAATGGAGTTCTCTGGGAGGCTGTTTAGCCAGTACCGGGCTGGTCCCTTTAATTTTAGTGGGAGGTATTTAATGGCGTGGAGATCGTCACCGCGGGCCATGTGGATATGGAGAAGAAAATCCTCAATCCATACTGCGGGGTCAGTTGTTCCATCATATGATTCAATATTCATAGGTTTAAACCCTTCTGGGAATTCGTGCTCCATTACTTCATAAGTGAAGTAGAGGGGGTGTGCGGCGCCTCTGTATCGGGCCAAGTCGCGACGTAGCTCGGATGGAGTCCGTCTGCGGTTTTTGGCCCGGACGTGGTTGTGCTTGTCACGTCCGGCTAGATAGCCGTCGTCACCGTGATCTGTTGATTGATCTGGTCTGACCTGCTCTATTTTCCAGGTCCTGCCGCAGGTCATATGTATATCCCCGAGCTGTTGTGTCTCTACCTTTACGGCGAGGTAGTGTCGGCTGGTGTTTGGCTTGAGTTGCCATTTTGTCCCGGCCACGTAGTGGTCGGTCAGCCGCGTTACACGCTGATGGCGCGGGCTCAAGTGCCTCGTCGTCGAATTGAGGTAGCAGTTTACGCTTCGGGTAACTTTTGGTTGGGCGCTTGAGGCCGTATTCCTCGGCGGTCAGGACATTAATCCACCTTCGTTGAGTAGATCTTGATCAGCTTGATGCTGCTGCTGCTTCTTTTTCAGGCTCCTTGCAGTGGCTATTAGCCGGCGCTTAAAGCGCTCCTACTCGAGGGGTTCCTCAGGCACGATAAAGTCTTCGTCGCCGAGGCTCACCTCATCCTCGGATAGTGGAAGATAATTACTGTCCTCCGGGTCTTCATTTACAGCCTGTTTATCAGGGCTAACTTGCCCATCCTCCCGATCATCCTGTTCGGAGGTTGGCTCAACAGGGTCTTCTTGGTCTTCGGCGTCGTCCGGAGTATTGTTGTCCCTCGTGCCGGTATTGCTGTCTTTTCCACGGTGTGATTTAAAGCGGTGCTGCTGACGTCGGCGCTTTGGTTGTATCTCAGGAGGTTTATCCTCAACTAGATTTTTCTCGTTATCGCTGTTACCCTCTTTGGGTGTATCCACCATGTACACGTCATACGCAGAGGTGGCCGTCCAGCATCTGGTAAACGGCGGGTTTTGGGCCTGCTTTTCTCCGGCATCGTCGTCCATACCGTCGATGTCTTCGGAGCCGTAATCGAGCATGTCAGTTAAGTCCTCGACAGTGGCTATGAAGTGGGTGGTGGGTGGGACGTAAAATTCCCGGCTCTCAGTCCCTAGTCCGGGCTGGGCATAGTTCGGACATTGCTCCTCTGTAATGACGAGGGATCGCATCAAGTCCAGAGCCTCGCTTAAAGGCGCAGTTTGGCCAGGGAGAAGAGAGTCCGTGGAGTACGGCGGGAAGGAGACTCCTCGGCCGAGCTCACACGATGCTGACTCCGAGGGTTCGGAGCCAGTGTCCGGAGAAGAGTCCAGCTGCATGATGGTTGCCAGCGACACTACTTCCTCCGGCTCTCCCGTACTGGGCTTAGTGGCCGCAGATAGTCCGGCGGGCCCAAGAATCCCATCTTCGGACCTGGTGATGCGCTCCGGATCTGAGGCCAGAGCGGAGGTTGGGGTCGTGAACCCTTGGAAGATCGAGTCTCCTCGGATGTCAGCGACATAATCCAGATTTCCAAGACTAATCTGGTGACCTGGGGCGTAGCTGTCGATCTGCTCTAGATGGCCAAGCGAGTTGGCCCGCAGTGCGAAGCCGCCGAATATGAAGATCTGGCCGGGGAGAAAAACCTCCCCCAGGGCAGCATCGTTGTAGATGATTGATGGAGCCATCGAGCCTTCTGATGACGACACAGCGGAACTCTCAATGAAAGCACCAGTGTCGGTGTCAAAACCGGCGGATCTCGTTTAGGGGGTCCCGAACTATGCATCTAAGGTCGATGGTAACAGGAGATGGGGGACACGATGTTTACCCAGGTTCGGGCCCTCTTGATGGAGGTAATACCCTACTTCCTGCTTGATTGATCTTGATGAATATGAGGATTACAAGAGTTGATCTACCACGAGATCGTAATGGCTAAACCCTAAATGTCTAGCCTGTATGATTATGATTCTGCCCTACGGACTAAACCCTCCGGTTTATATAGACACCGAAGGGGCCTAGGGTTGTACAGAGTCGGTTTACAGAGGAAGGAATCTTCATATCCAAACGCTAAGCTTGCCATCCACGCCAAGGAGACTCCCATCCGGACACGGGAGGAAGTCTTCTATCTTGTATCTTCATGGCCCGTCAGTCCGGCCCATGTCACATAGGCCAGATGCCCGAGGACCCCTTTATTCAGGACTCCCTCACCCACCATATCCAATCCCCATACGGCAAACGGCCAAGTGATGGGATGGTCTTGAGGGCGGAGGCTGGCTGGTGTTGCTTGGTGCTGAACTTCTGGCACCCCTTGCACTTCTGTACCAACTTCTTGGCATTGTCCAAAGCAGTCGGGCAGAAGAAACCATGGTGGAAGGCTTTGGCCACAAGAGACCTGGAGGCGGCATGGTGGACACATTTGCCCTGATGGATATCTCTCAGGATTGCTATGTCCTTCTCCGGCTCTACGCAGCGCTGGAAAACGCCAGTCACGCTGCGCCTGACAAGCTCTCTGTTGACTATCGTGTATGCTGCCCCCCGGCGTTGCACCTGCCTGGCCAAGATCTCATCGGCTGGTAGCTCTCGGCTCACCAGAAAGTTGAGGATGGGCTGCGCCCAAGATGGAGCTTCTACCACTATCATGACAGCAACCGGCGCCAGGGCGGTCGGGTTAGGAGGCGGAGGGTCGGAGCCAGGCGCTGCTTGCTGCGTTGTTGAAGTCCCTGGACTGACTGCTGCAGTCCCCAGGCCAGGTTCTGAAGTCCCCAGGTCGGGTTCGGGTGTTGCAGCCCCCGGGCCGCTTGCTGAAGTCCCCGGGTCAACTGCTGAAGTCCCCGAGCCAGGTTTGACTGCTCCGGGGTCATCCAGCACAAAGATGGACTCCGACTCCGGTGAAGGCTTAATAGACGGCTTGCTCAAGCACTGGAGGGAGACGCCGGCTGGTATGGCTTGCTGGGTGGAGCCAATCCGTACCAGGGCATCGGCTTGCTCGTTGTCGGCTCGTGGCACATGGAGGAATTCACACCCGCCGAAGTGCCCACTGATCTGCTGGACGAGGAAGTGGTAGCTCGTCATGTTTGTGTCCTTGGAGTCCCAGTCGCCAGAGGACTATTGCACCACCAAGTCCGAGTCGCCATAGCACAGGATCCGGCGGATGCCAATCTCTTTGGCTAGCCAGAGCCCGTGGATGTGCGCCTTATACTCGGCCACGTTGTTGGAGGCGGCGAAGTGGATTTGCAGCATGTACTTGAGCTTGTCGCCTTTGGGAGAGGTGAGGACGATGCCGGCTCCCAAACCAGTGCGCATCTTGGAGCCATCAAAGTGCATCCGCCAATGGGTGGAATCTGGCGCTCGCAGCAGGTACTGGGTCTCGGCCCAGTCGACTAGGAAGTCGGCTAGCGCTTGGGACTTGATGGTGGTGCCGGGCTGGTAGAAGATGGTGTGGGGAGCCAGCTTGATGGCCCACTTCGGCACCCGGCCTGAGGCGTCTCTATTGCCCATGATCTCGGCAAGGGGGGCAGTGCAGACGACCGTGATGGCGTGCTCCTGGAACTACTGCTTCAGCTTATTGGCGGCGAAGTACACGCCGTAGCACATCTTCTGGTAGTGGGGGTTGTTCTGCTTGGAGGCGGACAACACCTTGCTCAGGTAGTAGACCGGCCTCTGGACTGGCTGGGCCTTGCCGTCTTCTGGGCGCTCAACCCTGATCATGGTGCTGACCACCCGGCTGGTAGCGGCGATGTAGAGGTACATGGGCTCCTTAGTAGTCGGAGCGGCCAGAACAGGCGGCGTGGACAGCATCCGCTTGAGCCGGAGGAAGGCCTCGTCCGCCTGGTCATTCCACTCGAAGCAAGTGGTCTTCTTCATCAGCTGGCACAGTGGGAGGGCCTTCTCGCCCAGCCGACTGATGAACCGGCTAAGAGATGCCAAGCACCCGGTGAACTTCTGGACGTCCCGCAGCCGGGTTGGCCTCCGCATCTGCTCGATGGCCTTGATCTTCACGGGGTTGCATTTGATTCCGCGCTCAGAGACAAGGAAGCCAAGGAGTTAGCCGGCTGGTACTCCGAAGACACACTTCTCTGGGTTGAGCTTGATTTGAAAATAGCGCAGGTTGTCAAAGGTCTCCTTGAGATCCTCCAAAAGGGTGCCGCGCTTCTCCGTCTTCACCACAATATTGTCCACATAGACGTGGGCGTTCCTGCCGAGTTGCTTGGGGAGGCACTTCTGCATGCAACGCTGAAAGGTGGCACCGGCATTTCTCAAGCCGAACGTCATGGTCAGGTAGCAAAAGGCTCTAAATGGTGTGATGAAGGCGGTATTCAGCCGATCGGCTGGGTTCAGCTTGATCTGATGGTAGCCGGAGTAGGCGTCCAAGAAAGACAGCAGCTCGCCGCCGGCCGTGGAGTCTATCACTTGATCTATCCGGGGTAAGGCAAAAGGGTCCTTGGGGCAGGCTTTGTTTAGGCTAGTGTAGTCGATACACATACGCCAGTTGTTCTTCTTCAAAATGAGGACTGGGTTGGCAAGCCAGTCCGGGTAGAACACTTCCATGATGAAGCCGGCTACCAGAAGCCGGGAGATTTCTTCACCAACAATTCTTCTCTTCTCTTCTCTTCTCTTCTCTTCTAATAGGCGGCGGAGGGGTTGCTTGACCGGCTTTGCGTCCGATCTCACATGTAGCTTGTGCTCGGTGAAATCCGTTGGAACACCCGGCATGTCCTTGGGAGACCATGCGAAGATGTCCCGATTCTCACGGAGGAAGTCGACGAGCTCGCTTTCCCATTTGTTGTTGAGGTGAGACCCCACGACAGCAAATCTCTCCGGGTGCGCCGGGTCCAAGGTGATCTTCTTGGTTTCCTTGGCCGGCTGGAAGGAGCCCTGGGTCTCCGTGTCCTTGGGGTCAGTGGGCATGTCCGGCTGCTTGCTGGCCATAGCCACCACCCGGTCAAGGAGGCACTTCTTTTCAGCGATGACGAGGGACTCGGCCAGCCAGGAGCTGGCGATGGCTCACGTGAGTGACTTCTGGTAGTCACCAGCAATGGTGATGACGCCCTTGGGACCCAGCATCTTCATCTTCAGGTAAGCATAATGCGGTGCTGCCATGAACTTTGCAAGTGCGGGCCGGCCCAAGAGCGCGTGGTAGGGGTTGTCCAGGTCAACCACTTCAAACCAGATTGGCTCGCGGCGAAAGTGATTCTTGTCGCCGAACAGGACATCTATCTTGATCTTGCCGATTGGAGAGCAGGAAAGTCCGGGGACGATGCCATGGATGACGGTGCGGCTGGGCTGGAGCTGCTTCTCTTTGATGCCCAGCTTCTCCATGGTGTCGCAGTAGAGGATGTTGATGCTGCTACCTGATACGTCCATTTTGCATCATGTTTTCTTACTGTTATTTATGATGTTTTTATGCATAATAATGCTTTTTGGAGTAATTCTAATGCCTTTTCTCTCATAATTTGCAAGGTACACACAAAGAGGGAGAATTCCGGCAGCTGGAAATCTGGACCTGAAAAAGCTACGCCAGGCTACCTATTCTGCACTACTCCAAACAAGCTGAAACTTCACGGAGAATTTTTTATGGAATATTTGATGAATATTGGGGCAAATAAGTACAAGAGGAGGCCCACCAGGTGGGCACAACCCACCTGGGTGCACCAGGAAGCCCAGGCGCGCCCTGGTGGGTTGTGCTCACCCAGGCCCACCTCTGGTGCCCATCTTCTGGTATATAAGTCATTTTGACCTAGAAAAAATAAGGACAGGACTTTCGGGAGGGAGTGCCGCCGTCTCAAGGCGGAACTTGGTCAGGAGCACTTTTGCCCTCCAACGGAGCGATTCCGCCGGGGGAACTTCCCTCCCAGAGGGGGAAATCATCGTCATCATCATCACCAACAACTCTCCCATCTTGGGGAGGGCTATCTTCATCAACATCTTCAACAGCACCATCTCATCTCAAACCCTAGTTCATCTCTTGTGTTCAATCTTGTTACCGGAACTATAGATTGGTGCTTGTGGGTGACTAGTAGTGTTGATTACATCTTGTAGTTGATTACTATATGGTTTATTTGGTGGAAGATTATATGTTCAGATCCATTGTGCTATTTAAAACCCCTCTGATCTTGAGCATGATTATCATTTGTGAGTAGTTACTTTTGTTCTTGAGGTCACGGGAGAAATCATGTTGCAAGTAATCATGTTAACGTCGAATACATGACACTTCTCCATATTTGGGCCTAAGGGAATGCATTGTGGAGTAGTAATTAGATGATGGGCTGTGAGAGTGACAGAAGCTTAAACCCTAGTTTATGCGCTATTCCGTAAGGGACCGATTGGATCCAAAAGTTTAATGCTATGGTTAGAATTTATTCTTAACACTTTTCCCGTAGTTGCGGATGCTTGCGGGAGGGTTAATCATAAGTAGGAGGTTTGTTCAAGTAAGAACAACACCTAAGCACCGATCCACCCACATATCAAATTATCAAAGTAGCGAACACAAATCGAACCAACATGATGAAAGTGACTAGATGAAATTCCCGTGTACCCTCAAGAACGCTTTGCTCACTACAAGAGACCGTTTTGGCCTGTCCTTTGTCTCAAAAGGATTGGGCTACCTTGGTGCACTCTTGTTACTACTATCATTACTTGCTCGTTGCAAAAATATCTTGCTATCAAACTACTCTGTTACTTATAGTTTCAGCACTTGCAGACATTACCTTGCTAAAAACCTTTTGTCATTTCCTTCTGCTCCTCATTGGGTTTGACACTCTTACTTATCGAAAAGAGCTACAATTGATCCCCTATACTTGTGGGTCATCAAGGCTATTTTCTGGCGCCGTTGTCGGGGAGTGAAGCGCCTTTGGTAAGTGGAATTTGGTAAGGAAACATTTATATAGTGTGCTTAAATTTATTGTCACTTGTTACTATGGAGAACAATCCTTTGAGGGGTTTGTTCGGGGTATCTTCACCTCAACCGGAACCACAATTTTCTACCCCTCAACCTATTGCACCTACTGAAAATATTGAATATGAAATTCCTTTGGGTATGATAGAACAACTGCTAGCTAGTCCTTATGCAGGAGATGGAACCGAACATCCTGATATGTACTTGATATATGTGGAACAAATCTGTGGATTGTTTAAGCTTGCAGGTTTACCCGGAGATGAAGTTATGAAGAAGGTTTTCCCTTTATCTTTGAAGGGAAAAGCACTGGCATGGTATAGGCTATGCGATGATATTGGATCTTGGAATTGGAATCGAATAAAATTGGAGTTTCACCCAAAAAATTATCCTATGCATCTAGTTCATCGTGATCGGAATTACATATATAATTTTTGGCCTCGTGAAGGAGAAAGTATCGCTCTAGCTTGTGGGAGGCTTAAGTCAATGTTATATTCATGCCCCAATCATGAGCACTTGAGAAAAATTATTATTCAGAATTTTTATACTCGGCTTTCTCGTGATGATCAATCCATGCTCGATACTTCTTGTACTTTTTCTTTCATGAAGAAGACTATTGAATTCTGGTGGGATCTTTTGGAAAGAATTAAACGCAACTCTGAAGATTGGGAACTCGACGAAGGTAAAGAGTCAGGTATGAAGCTTAAGTATGATTGTGTTAAATCTTTTATGAATACTGATGCTTTTCAAAAGTTTAGCACTAAATATGGACTTGACTCTGAGATAGTAGCCTCCTTTTGTGAATCATTTGCTACACATGTTGATCTCCCTAAAGAGAAGTGGTTTAAATATCACCCACCTATTAAAGAAGAAATTAAAGAACCGGTACTAGCTAAAGAAGAAACTATACTTTATAATGTTTATCCAGTTGTTCCTACTGCTTATATTGAGAAACCACCTTTTCCAGTTAGGATAAAGGAACATGCTAAAGTTTCAACTGTGGTCAACAAAAGTTATATTAGAACACCTAAACCAGATGAACAAATTAAAGTAGAACCTAGTATTGCTATGGTTAAGGATCTCTTGGAAGAAAATTTAGACGGGCATGTTATTTACTTCTGTGAAGAAGCTACTAGAATAGATTGTGAGAAACAAACTGTCGGTGTTAGTTTTGGTGATGAGTCTCATGAATTTAATTTCTCCAAGTTTAGTAGAAAGCTTCATGAAAAAGAATTGCCTAGTAAGGATGAAATAATTGGTCTTGCTTCTATTGCTGTTCCCCCTACTGATCCTTTAGAGCAATATTTGCTAGACCATTAAAATGATTTACATATGCATGAAAGAAATGAAATAGATGATATTTTCTTTGAAGAACGTCATCTGCTTAAACATAATTTGCCTATTGAAACTCTAGGAGGTCCTCCACCACCTAAAGGCGATCCTGTGTTTGAATTAAAACAATTGCCAGACACTTTGAAATATGCTTATCTTGATGAAAAGAAGATATATCCTGTTATTATTAGTGCTAACCTTTCAGAACATGAAGAAGAAAAGATTATTGAAAGTTCTAAGGAAGCACCGAGCTGCAATTGGATATACTCTTGATGATTTAAAGGGCATTAGTCCCACTCTATGTCAGCACAAGATTAATATGGAACCTGATGCTAAACCCGTTGTTGATCACCAACGTTGGTTAAATCCGAAGATGAAAGAGGTGGTAAGAACGGAAATATTAAAATTTCTGGAAGCAGGTATAATCTATCCTATAGCTGATAGTAGATGGGTAAGCGATGTTCATTGTGTTCCTAAGAAAGGAGGTATTACTGTTGTTCCTAATGATAAGAATGAACTTATTCCACAAAGAATTGTTACTGGCTATAGAATGGTAATTGATTTTAGAAAATTAAATAAAGCAACTAGAAAAGATCATTACCCTCTTCCTTTTATTGATCAAATGCTATAAAGATTATCTAAGCACACACACTTTTGCTTCCTTGATGGATACTCTGGTTTTTCGCAAATACCTGTTTCTCAACCTGATCAAGAAAAGACCACTTTTACTTGTCCCTTTGGAACTTATGCTTATAGACGTATGCCTTTTGGTTTATGCAATGCACCTGCTACCTTTCAAAGATGTATGACTGCTATATTCTCTGACTTTTGTGAAAAGATTGTTGAGGTTTTCATGGATGACTTCTCTGTCTATGGGAAGACTTTTGATGATTGTTTAAGCAATCTTGATCGAGTTTTGCAGAGATGTGAACAAACAAATCTTGTCTTAAATTGGGAGAAGTGCCACTTTATGGTTAATGAAGGTATTGTCTTGGGTCATAAGATTTCCGAAAAGGGTATTGAAGTGGACAAAGCTAAGGTTGATGCAATTGAGAAAATGACATGTCCTAAGGATATCAAAGGTATTCGTGGTTTCCTTGGTATGCTGATTATGCTAATTATATTGTTGCTAAATATTTACCACTTAGCTTTACATACCAACAAAAGAAAAAATTCTTCTATGATTTAAGACACTACTTTTGGGATGACCCACATCTTTATAAAGAAGGAGTAGATGGTTTTATTAGACGTTGTGTACCTGAGCATGAACAGGGACAAATCCTTCAGAAATGTCACTCCGAGGCATATGGAGGGCATCATGCTGGAGATAGAACTGCTCACAAGGTATTGCAATCCGGATTTTATTGGCCTACTCTCTTCAAGGATGCCCGTAAGTTTGTCTTATCTTGTGATGAATGCCAAAGAATAGGTAATATTGGTAAGCGTCAAGAAATGCCTATGAATTATTTACTTGATGTTGAACCATTCGATGTTTGGGGATTTGATTACATGGGACCTTTTCCTTTCTCTAATGGGTATACACATATTTTGGTTGCTGTCGATTATGTTACTAAATGGGTAGAAGCTATTCCAACCAGTAGTGCTGATTGATACGTCTCCAACGTATCTATAATTTATGAAGTATTCATGCCATGTTTACAATAGTTTTATATGATTTTGGGTATGATTTGATTAGAACTAACCCGGACTGACACTGTTTTCAGCAGAACAACCGTGGTGTTGTTTTTGTGCAGAAATAAAATTTCTCGGAATGCGCTGAAAATCAACGGAGATTTTTCTGGAAAATATGAAAAATACTGGAACAAAAATCTACCGGAGGGGAGTCCGTGGGCCCCATGAGGGTGGGGGGCGCGCCCACCCCCTGGGGCGCGCCCCTGTGCCTCGTGGATTATCCGTGGGGCCTCCTGACTTGTTCTCGACGCCAACCTCTCTTATAAATGCCCAAACCTCCAGAAAATAACCTAGATCGAAAGTTCCGCCGCCGCAAGCCTCTGTAGCCACGAGAAATCAATCTAGGCCCTCTCCGGTGCCCTGCCGGAGGGGGTCATCATCACCGGAGGCCATGGAGGAGGATCCCGGAGGGGCCATCATCGCCATGAAGGCCAAGGACCAGAGGGATAACATCTCCCCATCTAGGGGGGAGGCCATGGAGGAGGAAGCACGAGGGGGAGAACCTCTCCTCCTCTCTCTTGGTGGAGCCGGAGTGCCATCGGGAGGGGAATCATCGCCGCGGTGATCGTCTTCATCAACATCACCATCATTTATGATGACTATTGTGATGACATGTATGCTATAAAGAATAATG
>JAAAWM010012054.1:115000-156248 GCA_036873465.1 Thinopyrum obtusiflorum
ATGAAACTTGTCATCATGATTTTAATTTTCAATTGGATTATGCCTCACATGACAGTTACTTTGTTGAGTTTGCTCCCACTATTCCGAATGAGAAGAATTTTTCTTATGTGGAGAGTAGTAAAATTTCTATGCTTGTAGATAATGAAAAGAATGCTTTATGTGATGGTTATATTGTTGAAATCATTCATGATGCTACTGAAAATTATTATGAGGGAGGAATACATGCTTGTAGGAGTTGCAATAATATCAAGTTTCCTCTCTATGTGCTTAAAGTTTTGAAGTTATACTTGTTTTTGCCTTCCTATGCTAGTTGATTCTTGTTCCTATAAATTGTGTGCTCACAAAATCCCTAGGCATAGGAAGTGGGTTAGATTAAAATGTGCTAGTCATATTCTTCATGATGCTCTCTTTATGTTTCAATTCCTATCTTTTATGTGTGCATCATTGAAATCATCATGCCTAGCTAAAAGGCATTAAAGAAAAGCGCTTGTTGGGAGACAACCCAATATTACCCTTTATGTTTTTGTGTGTTTACATGATTAATATACTGTAGTAATCATGTTTTATAGGTTTTGTTTCAATAAAGTGCCAAGTAAGACCTTTGGGAAGACTTGGGTGAAAGTTAATGTGATCTTGCTGTAAAAAACAGAAACTTTGCGCTCATGAGTTAGCTGTAATTTTTTACAGAAGAGTGATTTTGAGTTGATTGTTTTTGCAGAAGATTAATAGAAAAATTCCTCACATCCACCAATTTATTTCATAATTTTTGGGGTAGCAGAAGTATGGTTGCTGTTCAAATCATTACAGACAGTTCTGTTTCTGACATATTCTGTTTTCATTGCATAGTTTGCTTGTTTTCTAGTTTCTATAGCTTATATTTCTCAATATAAATTGTAGAAATGATATGGTACAGTAGGCATTGTGTGAGAACAATTATGAACCTTGTCTTTGACAGTACCAAAGTGAATGGTCTACTCTTTATCATACTAACCCATCTCACGAAGTTTCGTTAAGTTTTGTGTGATTGAAGTTTTCAAGCTTTGGGTGAGATATCGATATGAGGAGAATAAGGAGTGGAAAGACCGTAAGCTTGGGGATGCCCAAGATACCCCAAGGTAATATTCAAGGAAGACTCAAGCGCCTAAGCTTGGGGATGCCCCGGAAGGCATCCCCTCTTTCGTCTTCAAAACTATCGGTATACCTTACTCGGAGCTATATTTTTATTCGTCACATGATATGTGTTTTGCTTGGAGCGTATTTTCAATTTTACTTGCTGTTTGAATAAAATCATTGGATCTGAAATCTTGAATGAAAAAGAATCCTCCCATGGCTAGTTAATTATTTGACTACTCAGTGTTCTTCACTTATATCTTTCTGGAGTAGTTTGTCATTTACTCACGTGCTTCACGTATATCCTATGAGTAAATAGTTGAATGAATTGAATATCATAAATCTGAATTTATATACGTTTCATATGCTTATAACATGGGGAGTAATGACTTAACACATAATAAGTATAGGTAGTAAACTTATTGAAAGTTAGCAAACGCAGAATTGGTCACTTGAACAATTCATGAAAGAATATTGAAGGGAGAGAGATTTCACATATAAATATACTATCTTGGACATCTTTTGTAATTGTGAGCACTCATTAAAATATGACATGCTAAAAAGTTGATGTTGGACAAGGAAGACAACTTAATGGGTTATGTTTTCCTATATCCGAAAAGTTATATTGTCTTGGATCATCCAACATGATGAGCTTGCCTTTCCCTCTCATGCTAGCCAAATTCTTTGCACCAAGTAGAAATACTACTTGTGCTTCCAACATCCCTTAAACCAGTTTTGCCATGAGAGTCCACCATACCTACCTATGGATTGAGTAAGATCCTTCAAGTAAGTTGTCGTCGAGGCATGCAATAAAAATTGCTCTCTAAATATGTATGATCTATTAGTGCGAAGAAAATAAGCTTTATACGAACTTGTGATAGGGAAGAAATAAAAGCGACGGACTGCATAATAAAGGTCTTTATCACAAGCGGCAATATAAAGTGACGTTCTTTTGCATTAAGATTTTGTGCATCCAACCATAAAATCACATGACAACCTCTGCTTCCCTCTGCGAAGGGCCTATCTTTTACTTTTATCTTCTACCCTTATACAAAAGTCATGGTGATCATCACCTTTCCTTTTTACACTTTTTTCCTTTGGCAAGCACTTTGTGTTGGAGCGATCCGGATATATATATCCACTTGGATGTAGGTTTTCATAAAGTATTATTGTTGACATTACCCTTGAGCTAAAAGGTTGGGAGGTGAAACTATAAGCCCCTATCTTTCTCTGTGTCCAATTAAAACTTTGAACCCATAAATATCACGTGAGTGTTAGCAATTGTGAAAGATTAAATGACAGTTGAGTATGTGGAGTTTGCTGAACCAAAGCTCTTACATAGACCCTTCCCGAAAATAAGATGAATTGCAATTGTTTGATGACTAAGAGCATGGTTTGTTAGTTTTCAAGAAAGTTTATGATCTATACTTTAACATGTGAATAGCTTGTTACTTGATCATGAGAAGTTTTATGAGTTGAGCTACTGTTATGATATATAATGATGCTAGAAAAAGTGATTAGAACTATATTGATCAAACTTATGCACTTGCTAGCATTCACACTTCATAAATTATTTCTTTTATTATTTACCTACTCGAGGACGAGCAGGAATTAAGCTTGGGGATGCTGATACGTCTCCAACGTATCTATAATTTATGAAGTATTCATGCCATGTTTACAATAGTTTTATATGATTTTGGGTATGATTTGATTAGAACTAACCCGGACTGACGCTGTTTTCAGCAGAACTACCGTGGTGTTGTTTTTGTGCAGAAATAAAAGTTCTCGAAATGCGCTGAAAATCAATGGAGAGTTTTTTTGGAAAATATGAAAAATACTGGAACAAAAATCTACCAGAGGGGAGTCCCGTGGGCCCCACGAGGGTGGGGGGCGCGCCCACTCCCTGGGGCGCGCCCCTGTGCCACATGGATTATCCATGGGGCCCCCTGACTTGATCTCAACGCCAACCTCTCTTATAAATGCCCAAACCTCCAGAAAATAACCTAGATCAGAAGTTCCGCCGCCGCAAGCCTCTGTAGCCATGAGAAATCAATCTAGGCCCTCTCCGGCGCCCTGCCGGAGGGGGTCATCTTCACCGGAGGCCATGGAGGAGGATCCCGGAGGGGCCATCATCACCATGAAGGCCAAGGACCAGAGGGAGAACCTCTCCCCATCTAGGGGGAGGCCGGGGGGGGGGGGGGGGGGGGGGGGGGGGGGGGGGGGGGGGGGGGGGGGGGGGGGGGGGGGGGGGGGGGGGGGGGGGGGGGGGGGGGGGGGGGGGGGGGGGGGGGGGGGGGGGGGGGGGGGGGGGGGGGGGGGGGGGGGGGGGGGGGGGGGGGGGGGGGGGGGGGGGGGGGGGGGGGGGGGGGGGGGGGGGGGGGGGGGGGGGGGGGGGGGGGGGGGGGGGGGGGGGGGGGGGGGGGGGGGGGGGGGGGGGGGGGGGGGGGGGGGGGGGGGGGGGGGGGGGGGGGGGGGGGGGGGGGGGGGGGGGGGGGGGGGGGGGGGGGGGGGGGGGGGGGGGGGGGGGGGGGGGGGGGGGGGGGGGGGGGGGGGGGGGGGGGGGGGGGGGGGGGGGGGGGGGGGGGGGGGGGGGGGGGGGGGGGGGGGGGGGGGGGGGGGGGGGGGGGGGGGGGGGGGGGGGGGGGGGGGGGGGGGGGGGGGGGGGGGGGGGGGGGGGGGGGGGGGGGGGGGGGGGGGGGGGGGGGAGCAAGTAATGATAGTAGTAACAAAAGTGCAGCAAGGTAGCCCAATCCTTTCGAGGCAAAGGACATGCCAAAACGGTCTCTTATAGTGAGCAAAGCGTTCTTGAGGGTACACAGGAATTTCATCTAGTCACTTTCATCATGTTGGTTCGATTTGTGTTCGCTACTTTGATAATTTCATATGTGGGTGGATCGGTGCTTAGGTGCTGTTCTTACTTGAACAATACTCCTACTTATGATTAACCCTCTCGCAAGCATCCGCAACTACGGGAAAAGTATTAAGAATAAATTCTAACCATAGCATTAAACTTTTGGATCCAATCAGTCCCTTGCGGAATAGCACATAAACTGGGATTTAAGCTTCTATCACTCTCGCAACCCATCATCTAATTACTACTCCACAATGCATTCCCTTAGGCCCAAATATGGTGAAGTGTCATGTAGTCGACGTTCACATGATTACTTGCAACATGATTTCTCCCGTGACCTCAAGAACAAAAGTAACTACTCACAAATGATAATCATGCTCAAGATCAGAGGGGTATTAAATAGCATAATGGATCTAAACATATAATCTTCCACCAAATAAACCATATAGTAATCAACTACAAGATGTAATCAACACTACTAGTCACCCACAAGCACCAATCTATAGTTCCGGTAACAAGATTGAACACAAGAGATGAACTAGGGTTTGAGATGAGATGGTGCTGTTGAAGATGTTGATGAAGATAGCCCTCCCCAAGATGGGAGAGTTGTTGGTGATGATGATGACGATGATTTCCCCCGGCGGAATCGCTCCGCCGGAGGGCAAAAGTGCTCCTGCCCAAGTTCCGCCTCGAGACGGCGGCGCTCTATCCCGAAAGTACTCTCCTTATTTTTTCCAGGTAAAAATGACTTATATACCAGAAGATGGGCACCGGAGGTGGGCCTGGGTGAGCACAACCCACCAGGGCGCGCCTGGGCTCCCTGGCGCGCCCAGGTGGGTTGTGCCCACCTGGTGGGCCTCCTCTGGTACTTATTTGCTCCAATATTCATCAAATATTCCATAAAAATTCTCCATGAAGTTTCAGCTTGTTTGGAGTAGTGCAGAATAGGTAGCCTGACGTAGCTTTTTCAGGTCCAGATTTCCAGCTGCCGGAATTCTCCCTCTTTGTGTATACCTTGCAAATTATGAGAGAAAAGGCATTAGAATTACTCCAAAAGCATTATTATGCATAAAAACATCATAAATAACAGTAAGAAAACATGATGCAAAATGGACGTATCAACTCCCCCAAGCTTAGACCTTGCTTGTCCTCAAGCGAAAACCGAAATCGAAAAACATGTCCACATGCTTAGAGAGAGAGAGAGGTGTTGATAAAAACAAAATAAGGACATAGAAGCATCATGTAGATTATTATAACAGCAACAAATTTAAACATAAGACTTTTATCATAGCTTTTATCATGGACTTCCCATGAATAAGTGATAATTCATCACACAACTGAAGTATAAAGCATAAACTCTATTAGAAACCAACAAACTATGTTCTCAGTCAACTTTGCAACTATAATTCATCATCTTTTCAGGAAGGGTCACGTATCGGAGCCTTTAGGCAAGTCCACATACTCAACCATCATATAGTCTTCTATGATTGCTAACACTCACCGCATACACATGAGCAAAACGTTTCAACCGGACACATAGAAAGATAGGGGCTTATAGTTTCGCCTCCCAACGCACTCACCTCAAGGGTGATGTCAACAATAATAACTCATGCTACCCATATTCAACTGGACATATGTGCCTAGATCTTTCCTCACCACATGATGCTTGCCAAAGGAGAAAAATAAAAAGGAATAGAGAGAAAAACTTTGACTCTTGTATAAAAGTGAAAGATAGGCCCTTCACAGAGGGACGCAGAGGTTGCCATGCGCTTATTTGTTTGTATGCTCAACCCCTTAGTGCAAAAGAACATCATGTTGCATTGCCCCTTGTGACAGCGACCTTTATTATGCAGTATGTCGCTTTTATTCTTCACCATCACAAGTTCGTAAAATGCTCAATTTTCTCTTACACTAAATGATCTCACACTTTTAGAAGCAATTGTTATTGCCTTATTGCACCGATGACAACTTACTTGAGGGATCTTGCTCAATCCCTAGGTAGGTATGGTGGACTCTTGAAAATAAGATTTGGGTTTAAAGGTTTTTGGAAGTATCTCTACTTGGTGCGGAATTTTTGGCTAGCAAAGATAGGGGCAAGCACCACATGTTAAAGGATCTATGACAATATGACTTCAATGTGAATATGAACAAACATAAATCATTAAGTTGTCTTCCTTGTCCAACGTCAACAATTTTGGCACATAATATTTTGATGGGGGCACACAATCACAAAAGATTTATAGGATAGTATATTTATATGTGAATCTTCTCTTCCCTTATTAATTCTTTCATGAGTTGCATCATTGACCAATGCTATGTTTGTCAATCTCTAATAAAAAATTTCTACTTATACTTTTCCTTATGTGGTGTCATCACCTACCATAGGATTAGCATATGATCTTCTTGATTTATTTCCTTTCCTTTTCATTTATTACCTTTCTTTTTATTGCAACATGAAAGTAAAGAAAGCAAAAACTCAAACTAACTTTATTATATATCTCGCAAATGATTACAAGGATAGATCACTAAGCAAAACTCTCGAAAAGAAAGGATCAAATTAAACTTTTATTCATCTAAAGCAAAGGATCGAACTAAAATAAGTAAAGGCAAAAGATAGTGGGGATGATACGATACCGGGGCACCTCCCCCAAGCTTGGCGGCAGCCAAGGGGAGTGCCCATACCCAATACTCAATTTTCTTTTGGTGATGAAGAAGATGGTGGTGATGATATGACTCCCAATATATCCATGATTGCCTCCTTCATGCTTTGAATCTCACGAAGGGCTTTATGGAGAAACTCCGTGTTCCTATGCACTTCGGCCATAATATGCTTGTTCTCCGTCCCCCAAGAACTTGCTCCTGCATCACTTTCTCTTGGACGAGATATCTCCCAATTGGACGGTATGTGCACACGAGGAGTGTTTTCGAACCCATAATTGTGAATCAAATTGGAAAATTGTTATGATGTAACCTGTGTAAGGGTCTTCTTGGTGGAATTTCTTCTTGGCCTTCAAGGTTCTCTTGATTGTTTTCTGATCTCATGGCCTGGTGAGGGTTAGGACGAGTAGAGATGCCAGCTAATGTGCCCCTCTCAAAATCCAGAGGGTGAACTTCAGAAGAGTTTTCTTCATCCTCCTCCATGGCACCCTCCTCGACTCCTTCTCTCCATATTTCTTCGTGTGCCAACCAAGCATCGCCCTCTTCATGGTTGGAGAGGGAAGAATCCATGATACCTGTCCCGACAAATCTGAGATGTAATGTTTTATTCGTTGCCCATTAACAACCTTCGGGTTAGTACCTTCAGCATTATTTATTCTCCAGACCGATAAACCTCCTCGATAACATAGGGTCCTTCCCATTTTGAGAGGAGTTTTCCTGCAAAGAACCTGAAACGAGAGTTGTACAAAAGAACATATTCTCCAACTTTAAACTCATGCTTTTGGATTCTTTTATCATGCCATCTTTTAACTTTTTCTTTAAACAACTTGGCATTTTCATAAGCTTGGGTTCTCCATTCATCTAATGAGCTAATGTCAAATAACCTCTTTTCACCGGCAAGTTTGAAATCATAGTTAAGTTCCTTGATTGCCCAATAAGCTTTATGTTCTAATTCAAGAGGCAAATGACAAGCTTTTCCATAAACCATTTTATAAGGAGACATACCCATAGGATTTTTATATGCTGTTCTATAACCCCAAAGTGCATCATCTACTTTCTTAGACCAATTCTTCTTGGACCTATTGATAGTCTTTTGCAAAATTAATTTTATTTCTCTATTACTAAGCTCAACTTGACCACTAGACTGAGGATGATAAGGTGATGCAATTCTATGGTTAACATCATACTTGGCAAGCATTTTACGGAAAGCACCATGAATAAAGTGTGAACCACCATCAGTCATTAAATATCTAGGGACTCCAAACCTTGGGAAAATAACTTCCTTAAGCATTATAATAGAGGTGTTGTGATCAGTGATAATCCCCAAGTGCAGGGAATCATCGTAGCAATTCCCAAAGGTGGAAGTGATAAGTATGGAGTGTCGAACCCACAAGGACCTAAAGGTAAGATCAATATTCTCTCAAGTCCTATCTGCCACTGATACGACTCTCCCCCCCCCCCCCCCCCCCCCCCCCCCCCCCCCCCCCCCCCCCCCCCCCCCCCCCCCCCCCCCCCCCCCCCCCCCCCCCCCCCCCCCCCCCCCCCCCCCCCCCCCCCCCCCCCCCCCCCCCCCCCCCCCCCCCCCCCCCCCCCCCCCCCCCCCCCCCCCCCCCCCCCCCCCCCCCCCCCCCCCCCCCCCCCCCCCCCCCCCCCCCCCCCCCCCCCCCCCCCCCCCCCCCCCCCCCCCCCCCCCCCCCCCCCCCCCCCCCCCCCCCCCCCCCCCCCCCCCCCCCCCCCCCCCCCCCCCCCCCCCCCCCCCCCCCCCCCCCCCCCCCCCCCCCCCCCCCCCCCCCCCCCCCCCCCCCCCCCCCCCCCCCCCCCCCCCCCCCCCCCCCCCCCCCCCCCCCCCCCCCCCCCCCCCCCCCCCCCCCCCCCCCCCCCCCCCCCCCCCCCCCCCCCCCCCCCCCCCCCCCCCCCCCCCCCCCCCCCCCCCCCCCCCCCCCCCCCCCCCCCCCCCCCCCCCCCCCCCCCCCCCCCCCCCCCCCCCCCCCCCCCCCCCCCCCCCCCCCCCCCCCCCCCCCCCCCCCCCCCCCCCCCCCCCCCCCCCCCCCCCCCCCCCCCCCCCCCCCCCCCCCCCCCCCCCCCCCCCCCCCCCCCCCCCCCCCCCCCCCCCCCCCCCCCCCCCCCCCCCCCCCCCCCCCCCCCCCCCCCCCCCCCCCCCCCCCCCCCCCCCCCCCCCCCCCCCCCCCCCCCCCCCCCCCCCCCCCCCCCCCCCCCCCCCCCCCCCCCCCCCCCCCCCCCCCCCCCCCCCCCCCCCCCCCCCCCCCCCCCCCCCCCCCCCCCCCCCCCCCCCCCCCCCCCCCCCCCCCCCCCCCCCCCCCCCCCCCCCCCCCCCCCCCCCCCCCCCCCCCCCCCCCCCCCCCCCCCCCCCCCCCCCCCCCCCCCCCCCCCCCCCCCCCCCCCCCCCCCCCCCCCCCCCCCCCCCCCCCCCCCCCCCCCCCCCCCCCCCCCCCCCCCCCCCCCCCCCCCCCCCCCCCCCCCCCCCCCCCCCCCCCCCCCCCCCCCCCCCCCCCCCCCCCCCCCCCCCCCCCCCCCCCCCCCCCCCCCCCCCCCCCCCCCCCCCCCCCCCCCCCCCCCCCCCCCCCCCCCCCCCCCCCCCCCCCCCCCCCCCCCCCCCCCCCCCCCCCCCCCCCCCCCCCCCCCCCCCCCCCCCCCCCCCCCCCCCCCCCCCCCCCCCCCCCCCCCCCCCCCCCCCCCCCCCCCCCCCCCCCCCCCCCCCCCCCCCCCCCCCCCCCCCCCCCCCCCCCCCCCCCCCCCCCCCCCCCCCCCCCCCCCCCCCCCCCCCCCCCCCCCCCCCCCCCCCCCCCCCCCCCCCCCCCCCCCCCCCCCCCCCCCCCCCCCCCCCCCCCCCCCCCCCCCCCCCCCCCCCCCCCCCCCCCCCCCCCCCCCCCCCCCCCCCCCCCCCCCCCCCCCCCCCCCCCCCCCCCCCCCCCCCCCCCCCCCCCCCCCCCCCCCCCCCCCCCCCCCCCCCCCCCCCCCCCCCCCCCCCCCCCCCCCCCCCCCCCCCCCCCCCCCCCCCCCCCCCCCCCCCCCCCCCCCCCCCCCCCCCCCCCCCCCCCCCCCCCCCCCCCCCCCCCCCCCCCCCCCCCCCCCCCCCCCCCCCCCCCCCCCCCCCCCCCCCCCCCCCCCCCCCCCCCCCCCCCCCCCCCCCCCCCCCCCCCCCCCCCCCCCCCCCCCCCCCCCCCCCCCCCCCCCCCCCCCCCCCCCCCCCCCCCCCCCCCCCCCCCCCCCCCCCCCCCCCCCCCCCCCCCCCCCCCCCCCCCCCCCCCCCCCCCCCCCCCCCCCCCCCCCCCCCCCCCCCCCCCCCCCCCCCCCCCCCCCCCCCCCCCCCCCCCCCCCCCCCCCCCCCCCCCCCCCCCCCCCCCCCCCCCCCCCCCCCCCCCCCCCCCCCCCCCCCCCCCCCCCCCCCCCCCCCCCCCCCCCCCCCCCCCCCCCCCCCCCCCCCCCCCCCCCCCCCCCCCCCCCCCCCCCCCCCCCCCCCCCCCCCCCCCCCCCCCCCCCCCCCCCCCCCCCCCCCCCCCCCCCCCCCCCCCCCCCCCCCCCCCCCCCCCCCCCCCCCCCCCCCCCCCCCCCCCCCCCCCCCCCCCCCCCCCCCCCCCCCCCCCCCCCCCCCCCCCCCCCCCCCCCCCCCCCCCCCCCCCCCCCCCCCCCCCCCCCCCCCCCCCCCCCCCCCCCCCCCCCCCCCCCCCCCCCCCCCCCCCCCCCCCCCCCCCCCCCCCCCCCCCCCCCCCCCCCCCCCCCCCCCCCCCCCCCCCCCCCCCCCCCCCCCCCCCCCCCCCCCCCCCCCCCCCCCCCCCCCCCCCCCCCCCCCCCCCCCCCCCCCCCCCCCCCCCCCCCCCCCCCCCCCCCCCCCCCCCCCCCCCCCCCCCCCCCCCCCCCCCCCCCCCCCCCCCCCCCCCCCCCCCCCCCCCCCCCCCCCCCCCCCCCCCCCCCCCCCCCCCCCCCCCCCCCCCCCCCCCCCCCCCCCCCCCCCCCCCCCCCCCCCCCCCCCCCCCCCCCCCCCCCCCCCCCCCCCCCCCCCCCCCCCCCCCAGCCTTCTTTGATGTGATGGTGCATTTGGCTGTTCATCTACCTGATGAGGCACCAATTAGAGGTCCAGTACAGTATGGCTGGATGTACCCTATTGAAAGGCAGCTAGGCACTTTCAAGGGCTATGTTAGGAATAGAGCTAGACCCGAGGGTTCCATTGCAGAGGCCTACATTGCTACAGAAGCATTGACATTCTGCTCAAAATACATTGAAACAGCTGATCATCTTAGCAAAGACATGGATGAAGACAATCCCGGGCTCAATGTTTTCGATTATTCTGTTCGAGTTACAGGGAAGAGTCGACAAGAGGACAAACCTAAAGATTTGGACAAAATGGTTTGGTATGTGTTGAATAACTGTCCTGAGATACTACCTTATATCAAGTAAGTGCTAAGTACTGCAGCTTATACACCGTAATCTACTAAACTTGCAGCACATTCTTATATATTTAGATGTTTGACGCGATCACTGTGTTGTGCAGCATCTACAAAAAGGAGTTACTGCCGCAAAATCCAAGAAACATTGACAAACTGGTTATGGCAGGATTTGCGAAATGGTTCAAGAGCCATGTAAGCTTTTGAATTGCACTGTCAGTTTTTTTAATATATTGAGTACATAAGATGATCAGCTTATCTATTTTCTAACCATAGGTTAAGAAGATGCGGGAGGATGGGCAGGCAGTTGATGATGCCCTTTACTCACTAGCAATGGGTCCTGATACTCGGGTAAGACATTATGAATCTTGCGTTGTTGGAGATGTGCGCTACAACACCCTTGCACGAGACGAAGGCAGGAAGACACAAAATAGTGCCATCATGAGCATGGATACGTATGACAAAGAGACAACTGAAATGTATGCTAACATAACAGACATTGTTCAGTTGCAGTATATCTCCAGTTTCGAGGATCATCGGTGTGTGTTTCTGTTGTGCTGTCGTTGGTATAACCTGTTTTCCAGGATCGCAAAACCCAGAGCTGATGATTATTTCAAATCCATCAATGTCAAGGCGGCGTACCAGACTAATGAGCCTTTTATTTTGGCAAATCAAGCAACACAGATATTTTTATTGGAAGACACATTTGCACGTAGCGATGACTGGAGAGTAGTGCAAAGGTTTGACCCCCCCCCCCCCCCCCCCCCCCCCCCCCCCCCCCCCCCCCCCCCCCCCCCCCCCCCCCCCCCCCCCCCCCCCCCCCCCCCCCCCCCCCCCCCCCCCCCCCCCCCCCCCCCCCCCCCCCCCCCCCCCCCCCCCCCCCCCCCCCCCCCCCCCCCCCCCCCCCCCCCCCCCCCCCCCCCCCCCCCCCCCCCCCCCCCCCCCCCCCCCCCCCCCCCCCCCCCCCCCCCCCCCCCCCCCCCCCCCCCCCCCCCCCCCCCCCCCCCCCCCCCCCCCCCCCCCCCCCCCCCCCCCCCCCCCCCCCCCCCCCCCCCCCCCCCCCCCCCCCCCCCCCCCCCCCCCCCCCCCCCCCCCCCCCCCCCCCCCCCCCCCCCCCCCCCCCCCCCCCCCCCCCCCCCCCCCCCCCCCCCCCCCCCCCCCCCCCCCCCCCCCCCCCCCCCCCCCCCCCCCCCCCCCCCCCCCCCCCCCCCCCCCCCCCCCCCCCCCCCCCCCCCCCCCCCCCCCCCCCCCCCCCCCCCCCCCCCCCCCCCCCCCCCCCCCCCCCCCCCCCCCCCCCCCCCCCCCCCCCCCCCCCCCCCCCCCCCCCCCCCCCCCCCCCCCCCCCCCCCCCCCCCCCCCCCCCCCCCCCCCCCCCCCCCCCCCCCCCCCCCCCCCCCCCCCCCCCCCCCCCCCCCCCCCCCCCCCCCCCCCCCCCCCCCCCCCCCCCCCCCCCCCCCCCCCCCCCCCCCCCCCCCCCCCCCCCCCCCCCCCCCCCCCCCCCCCCCCCCCCCCCCCCCCCCCCCCCCCCCCCCCCCCCCCCCCCCCCCCCCCCCCCCCCCCCCCCCCCCCCCCCCCCCCCCCCCCCCCCCCCCCCCCCCCCCCCCCCCCCCCCCCCCCCCCCCCCCCCCCCCCCCCCCCCCCCCCCCCCCCCCCCCCCCCCCCCCCCCCCCCCCCCCCCCCCCCCCCCCCCCCCCCCCCCCCCCCCCCCCCCCCCCCCCCCCCCCCCCCCCCCCCCCCCCCCCCCCCCCCCCCCCCCCCCCCCCCCCCCCCCCCCCCCCCCCCCCCCCCCCCCCCCCCCCCCCCCCCCCCCCCCCCCCCCCCCCCCCCCCCCCCCCCCCCCCCCCCCCCCCCCCCCCCCCCCCCCCCCCCCCCCCCCCCCCCCCCCCCCCCCCCCCCCCCCCCCCCCCCCCCCCCCCCCCCCCCCCCCCCCCCCCCCCCCCCCCCCCCCCCCCCCCCCCCCCCCCCCCCCCCCCCCCCCCCCCCCCCCCCCCCCCCCCCCCCCCCCCCCCCCCCCCCCCCCCCCCCCCCCCCCCCCCCCCCCCCCCCCCCCCCCCCCCCCCCCCCCCCCCCCCCCCCCCCCCCCCCCCCCCCCCCCCCCCCCCCCCCCCCCCCCCCCCCCCCCCCCCCCCCCCCCCCCCCCCCCCCCCCCCCCCCCCCCCCCCCCCCCCCCCCCCCCCCCCCCCCCCCCCCCCCCCCCCCCCCCCCCCCCCCCCCCCCCCCCCCCCCCCCCCCCCCCCCCCCCCCCCCCCCCCCCCCCCCCCCCCCCCCCCCCCCCCCCCCCCCCCCCCCCCCCCCCCCCCCCCCCCCCCCCCCCCCCCCCCCCCCCCCCCCCCCCCCCCCCCCCCCCCCCCCCCCCCCCCCCCCCCCCCCCCCCCCCCCCCCCCCCCCCCCCCCCCCCCCCCCCCCCCCCCCCCCCCCCCCCCCCCCCCCCCCCCCCCCCCCCCCCCCCCCCCCCCCCCCCCCCCCCCCCCCCCCCCCCCCCCCCCCCCCCCCCCCCCCCCCCCCCCCCCCCCCCCCCCCCCCCCCCCCCCCCCCCCCCCCCCCCCCCCCCCCCCCCCCCCCCCCCCCCCCCCCCCCCCCCCCCCCCCCCCCCCCCCCCCCCCCCCCCCCCCCCCCCCCCCCCCCCCCCCCCCCCCCCCCCCCCCCCCCCCCCCCCCCCCCCCCCCCCCCCCCCCCCCCCCCCCCCCCCCCCCCCCCCCCCCCCCCCCCCCCCCCCCCCCCCCCCCCCCCCCCCCCCCCCCCCCCCCCCCCCCCCCCCCCCCCCCCCCCCCCCCCCCCCCCCCCCCCCCCCCCCCCCCCCCCCCCCCCCCCCCCCCCCCCCCCCCCCCCCCCCCCCCCCCCCCCCCCCCCCCCCCCCCCCCCCCCCCCCCCCCCCCCCCCCCCCCCCCCCCCCCCCCCCCCCCCCCCCCCCCCCCCCCCCCCCCCCCCCCCCCCCCCCCCCCCCCCCCCCCCCCCCCCCCCCCCCCCCCCCCCCCCCCCCCCCCCCCCCCCCCCCCCCCCCCCCCCCCCCCCCCCCCCCCCCCCCCCCCCCCCCCCCCCCCCCCCCCCCCCCCCCCCCCCCCCCCCCCCCCCCCCCCCCCCCCCCCCCCCCCCCCCCCCCCCCCCCCCCCCCCCCCCCCCCCCCCCCCCCCCCCCCCCCCCCCCCCCCCCCCCCCCCCCCCCCCCCCCCCCCCCCCCCCCCCCCCCCCCCCCCCCCCCCCCCCCCCCCCCCCCCCCCCCCCCCCCCCCCCCCCCCCCCCCCCCCCCCCCCCCCCCCCCCCCCCCCCCCCCCCCCCCCCCCCCCCCCCCCCCCCCCCCCCCCCCCCCCCCCCCCCCCCCCCCCCCCCCCCCCCCCCCCCCCCCCCCCCCCCCCCCCCCCCCCCCCCCCCCCCCCCCCCCCCCCCCCCCCCCCCCCCCCCCCCCCCCCCCCCCCCCCCCCCCCCCCCCCCCCCCCCCCCCCCCCCCCCCCCCCCCCCCCCCCCCCCCCCCCCCCCCCCCCCCCCCCCCCCCCCCCCCCCCCCCCCCCCCCCCCCCCCCCCCCCCCCCCCCCCCCCCCCCCCCCCCCCCCCCCCCCCCCCCCCCCCCCCCCCCCCCCCCCCCCCCCCCCCCCCCCCCCCCCCCCCCCCCCCCCCCCCCCCCCCCCCCCCCCCCCCCCCCCCCCCCCCCCCCCCCCCCCCCCCCCCCCCCCCCCCCCCCCCCCCCCCCCCCCCCCCCCCCCCCCCCCCCCCCCCCCCCCCCCCCCCCCCCCCCCCCCCCCCCCCCCCCCCCCCCCCCCCCCCCCCCCCCCCCCCCCCCCCCCCCCCCCCCCCCCCCCCCCCCCCCCCCCCCCCCCCCCCCCCCCCCCCCCCCCCCCCCCCCCCCCCCCCCCCCCCCCCCCCCCCCCCCCCCCCCCCCCCCCCCCCCCCCCCCCCCCCCCCCCCCCCCCCCCCCCCCCCCCCCCCCCCCCCCCCCCCCCCCCCCCCCCCCCCCCCCCCCCCCCCCCCCCCCCCCCCCCCCCCCCCCCCCCCCCCCCCCCCCCCCCCCCCCCCCCCCCCCCCCCCCCCCCCCCCCCCCCCCCCCCCCCCCCCCCCCCCCCCCCCCCCCCCCCCCCCCCCCCCCCCCCCCCCCCCCCCCCCCCCCCCCCCCCCCCCCCCCCCCCCCCCCCCCCCCCCCCCCCCCCCCCCCCCCCCCCCCCCCCCCCCCCCCCCCCCCCCCCCCCCCCCCCCCCCCCCCCCCCCCCCCCCCCCCCCCCCCCCCCCCCCCCCCCCCCCCCCCCCCCCCCCCCCCCCCCCCCCCCCCCCCCCCCCCCCCCCCCCCCCCCCCCCCCCCCCCCCCCCCCCCCCCCCCCCCCCCCCCCCCCCCCCCCCCCCCCCCCCCCCCCCCCCCCCCCCCCCCCCCCCCCCCCCCCCCCCCCCCCCCCCCCCCCCCCCCCCCCCCCCCCCCCCCCCCCCCCCCCCCCCCCCCCCCCCCCCCCCCCCCCCCCCCCCCCCCCCCCCCCCCCCCCCCCCCCCCCCCCCCCCCCCCCCCCCCCCCCCCCCCCCCCCCCCCCCCCCCCCCCCCCCCCCCCCCCCCCCCCCCCCCCCCCCCCCCCCCCCCCCCCCCCCCCCCCCCCCCCCCCCCCCCCCCCCCCCCCCCCCCCCCCCCCCCCCCCCCCCCCCCCCCCCCCCCCCCCCCCCCCCCCCCCCCCCCCCCCCCCCCCCCCCCCCCCCCCCCCCCCCCCCCCCCCCCCCCCCCCCCCCCCCCCCCCCCCCCCCCCCCCCCCCCCCCCCCCCCCCCCCCCCCCCCCCCCCCCCCCCCCCCCCCCCCCCCCCCCCCCCCCCCCCCCCCCCCCCCCCCCCCCCCCCCCCCCCCCCCCCCCCCCCCCCCCCCCCCCCCCCCCCCCCCCCCCCCCCCCCCCCCCCCCCCCCCCCCCCCCCCCCCCCCCCCCCCCCCCCCCCCCCCCCCCCCCCCCCCCCCCCCCCCCCCCCCCCCCCCCCCCCCCCCCCCCCCCCCCCCCCCCCCCCCCCCCCCCCCCCCCCCCCCCCCCCCCCCCCCCCCCCCCCCCCCCCCCCCCCCCCCCCCCCCCCCCCCCCCCCCCCCCCCCCCCCCCCCCCCCCCCCCCCCCCCCCCCCCCCCCCCCCCCCCCCCCCCCCCCCCCCCCCCCCCCCCCCCCCCCCCCCCCCCCCCCCCCCCCCCCCCCCCCCCCCCCCCCCCCCCCCCCCCCCCCCCCCCCCCCCCCCCCCCCCCCCCCCCCCCCCCCCCCCCCCCCCCCCCCCCCCCCCCCCCCCCCCCCCCCCCCCCCCCCCCCCCCCCCCCCCCCCCCCCCCCCCCCCCCCCCCCCCCCCCCCCCCCCCCCCCCCCCCCCCCCCCCCCCCCCCCCCCCCCCCCCCCCCCCCCCCCCCCCCCCCCCCCCCCCCCCCCCCCCCCCCCCCCCCCCCCCCCCCCCCCCCCCCCCCCCCCCCCCCCCCCCCCCCCCCCCCCCCCCCCCCCCCCCCCCCCCCCCCCCCCCCCCCCCCCCCCCCCCCCCCCCCCCCCCCCCCCCCCCCCCCCCCCCCCCCCCCCCCCCCCCCCCCCCCCCCCCCCCCCCCCCCCCCCCCCCCCCCCCCCCCCCCCCCCCCCCCCCCCCCCCCCCCCCCCCCCCCCCCCCCCCCCCCCCCCCCCCCCCCCCCCCCATTAAACGAATTCCTCTGCTCAAACCTTTGCACTACTCTCCAGTCATCGCTATGTGCAAATGTGTCTTTCAAGAAAAAGATCTGTGTTGCTTGATTTGCCAAAATAAAAGGCTCGTTGTTCTGGTACGCCGCCTTGACATTGATGGATTTGAAATAATCATCAGCTCTGGGTTTTGCGATCCTGGAAAATAGGTTATACCAACGATAGCACAACAGAACCACACACCGATGATCCTCGAAACTGGAGATATACTGCAACTGAACAATGTCTATTATGTTAGCATACATTTCAGTTGTCTCTTTGTCATACGTATCCATGCTCATGATGGCACTGTTTTGTGTCTTCCTGCCTTCGTCTCGTGCAAGGGTTTTGTAGCGCACATCTCCAACAACGCAAGATTCATAATGTCTTACCCGAGTATCAGGACCCATTGCTAGTGAGTAAAGGGCATCATCAACTGCCTGCCCATCCTCCCGCATCTTCTTAACCTATGGTTAGAAAATAGACAAGCTGATCATCTTATGTACTCAATATATTAAAAAAACTGACAGTGCAATTCAAAAGC
This sequence comes from Thinopyrum obtusiflorum, assembly GCA_036873465.1. NCBI lineage: Eukaryota > Viridiplantae > Streptophyta > Magnoliopsida > Poales > Poaceae > Thinopyrum > Thinopyrum obtusiflorum. Next base: position 132,198 of record JAAAWM010012054.1, read on the forward strand.
TTACATGGCTCTTGAACCATTTCGCAAATCCTGCCATAACCAGTTTGTCAATGTTTCTTGGATTTTGCGGCAGTAACTCCTTTTTGTAGATGCTGCACAACATAGTGATCGCGTCAAACATCTAAATATATAAGAATGTGCTGCAAGTTTAGTAGATTACGATGTATAAGCTGCAGTACTTAGCACTTAGTTGATATAAGGTAGTATCTCAGGACAGTTATTCAACACATACCAAACCATTTTGTCCAAATCTTTAGGTTTGTCCTCTTGTCGACTCTTCCCTGTAACTCGAACAGAATAATCAAAAACATTGAGCCCGGGATTGTCTTCATCCACGTCTTTGCTAAGCTGATCAGCTGTTTCAATGTATTTTGAGCAGAATGTCAACGCTTCTGTAGCATTGTAGGCCTCTGCAATGGAACCCTCGGGTCTAGCTCTGTTCCTAACATAGCCCTTGAAAGTGCCTAGCCGCCTTTCAATAGGGTACATCCAGCCATACTGTACTGGACCTCTAAGTAGTGCCTCATCAGGTAGATGAACAGCCAAATGCACCATCACATCAAAGAAGGCTGGAGGATATATCTTCTCAAGGTCGCATAGGATAGTTGGTATCTTGTCTCTAAGATGCTCCAAAGCATCTATCCTGATATTTCTACTGCAGAGTTCCCTGAAGAATTGTCCCAACTCTGCAACTACTCTATATAAGTCAGGGCGGCCCAATCCTCTAAGGATAACAGGTAAAACCCTTTGAAGTAGGATGTGGCAGTCATGAGTTTTCAACCCTTGTACCTTGTCTCCATCTGCATTGATTCTCCTTTCAGGGTTGGAAGCAAATCCATGTGGGAATCTCACACATGACAGGACCTTGCAGAATTCTTTTCTTTTTACCTTGTCCAAGATGTACACAGCTGGTGCCATATCCCGTGGTTTACCTTCATCTTGCACCTGCAAATCCTTTCTGATACCCAGGTGTGTCAAATCAATCCTAGATTTTAAGGTATCTTTCGTCTTGCCTTCAATATTAAGAAGTGTGCCAATAATGCTATCACATATATTTTTCTCGATGTGCATCACATCAAGATTATGCCGCAGATCCAAATCTTTCCAATACTCCAAGTCCCACAAAGTGGACCTGCGGGTAAACAATAATCTCTCTTCTGCCTTGCCACGCTTCCTTTTCCCGCTACCATTATCAGGATGGTTTCCTGGTGTAATATGCCTGACCTTCTCTAATTCCACTTGCAACTCATCGGCAGTGAGCCTCTTTGGCGCATCATGGTTTTCATGCTTTTCATTGAACACATGTCTTCGGTATTTTCTAGGATGCAGCTTGTCCTTGGCAAGGAAACGGCGGTGTCCAATGTAACAGATCTTGCTAAGTATTGCGTATGACAGTGGATTCCTGTCACAGCGAACATATGCATTGTAACCATGTGTCGTTCACCCTGACATAGTGCCCAAAGCCGGATAATCATGGATGCACCAAATTATAACAGCACGCAGAAAGAAATCAGCTGGTGGGCTACTATATAGGTCTCGAGTGAGAACACCCCTCCATAGCTGTTGAAGTTCCTCCACAAGAGGCTCCATGAACAAATCAAAATCCTTTCCAGGACTTTTTGGACCTGGGATGAGCAAGGCCATCATGTAGTTTGATTCTTTGGTGCAGACATTTGGAGGCATGTTGTAAGGGATAACAAGCACTGGCCACATGCTATATGTGGCGCTCTGGTGGCCAAATGGGTTAAATCCATCTGAAGCTAAGCCAAGTCTAATGTTTCTCGGGTCAGCAGCAAACGTTTCGTGCTTCTGATTGAAGCTTTTGCACTCACTACCATGTGATGGATGGCTCATTACATTCTGATCTCTGAAATCCTGGTTCCTAGAATGCCACAGTACATCCTCTCTTGTTTCAGCATCATGAAACAACCTCTACAATCTTGGTGTAATTGGAAAATGTCTCAGAACATTATGAGGAATCCTCTTCACAGCATCGCCATCTTTCCATCTTGATGATTTGCATTCCGGGCATTCACTTAAGTTGGCATAATCCTTCCGGAATAGAACACAATTATTCTCCCCCCCCCCCCCCCCCCCCCCCCCCCCCCCCCCCCCCCCCCCCCCCCCCCCCCCCCCCCCCCCCCCCCCCCCCCCCCCCCCCCCCCCCCCCCCCCCCCCCCCCCCCCCCCCCCCCCCCCCCCCCCCCCCCCCCCCCCCCCCCCCCCCCCCCCCCCCCCCCCCCCCCCCCCCCCCCCCCCCCCCCCCCCCCCCCCCCCCCCCCCCCCCCCCCCCCCCCCCCCCCCCCCCCCCCCCCCCCCCCCCCCCCCCCCCCCCCCCCCCCCCCCCCCCCCCCCCCCCCCCCCCCCCCCCCCCCCCCCCCCCCCCCCCCCCCCCCCCCCCCCCCCCCCCCCCCCCCCCCCCCCCCCCCCCCCCCCCCCCCCCCCCCCCCCCCCCCCCCCCCCCCCCCCCCCCCCCCCCCCCCCCCCCCCCCCCCCCCCCCCCCCCCCCCCCCCCCCCCCCCCCCCCCCCCCCCCCCCCCCCCCCCCCCCCCCCCCCCCCCCCCCCCCCCCCCCCCCCCCCCCCCCCCCCCCCCCCCCCCCCCCCCCCCCCCCCCCCCCCCCCCCCCCCCCCCCCCCCCCCCCCCCCCCCCCCCCCCCCCCCCCCCCCCCCCCCCCCCCCCCCCCCCCCCCCCCCCCCCCCCCCCCCCCCCCCCCCCCCCCCCCCCCCCCCCCCCCCCCCCCCCCCCCCCCCCCCCCCCCCCCCCCCCCCCCCCCCCCCCCCCCCCCCCCCCCCCCCCCCCCCCCCCCCCCCCCCCCCCCCCCCCCCCCCCCCCCCCCCCCCCCCCCCCCCCCCCCCCCCCCCCCCCCCCCCCCCCCCCCCCCCCCCCCCCCCCCCCCCCCCCCCCCCCCCCCCCCCCCCCCCCCCCCCCCCCCCCCCCCCCCCCCCCCCCCCCCCCCCCCCCCCCCCCCCCCCCCCCCCCCCCCCCCCCCCCCCCCCCCCCCCCCCCCCCCCCCCCCCCCCCCCCCCCCCCCCCCCCCCCCCCCCCCCCCCCCCCCCCCCCCCCCCCCCCCCCCCCCCCCCCCCCCCCCCCCCCCCCCCCCCCCCCCCCCCCCCCCCCCCCCCCCCCCCCCCCCCCCCCCCCCCCCCCCCCCCCCCCCCCCCCCCCCCCCCCCCCCCCCCCCCCCCCCCCCCCCCCCCCCCCCCCCCCCCCCCCCCCCCCCCCCCCCCCCCCCCCCCCCCCCCCCCCCCCCCCCCCCCCCCCCCCCCCCCCCCCCCCCCCCCCCCCCCCCCCCCCCCCCCCCCCCCCCCCCCCCCCCCCCCCCCCCCCCCCCCCCCCCCCCCCCCCCCCCCCCCCCCCCCCCCCCCCCCCCCCCCCCCCCCCCCCCCCCCCCCCCCCCCCCCCCCCCCCCCCCCCCCCCCCCCCCCCCCCCCCCCCCCCCCCCCCCCCCCCCCCCCCCCCCCCCCCCCCCCCCCCCCCCCCCCCCCCCCCCCCCCCCCCCCCCCCCCCCCCCCCCCCCCCCCCCCCCCCCCCCCCCCCCCCCCCCCCCCCCCCCCCCCCCCCCCCCCCCCCCCCCCCCCCCCCCCCCCCCCCCCCCCCCCCCCCCCCCCCCCCCCCCCCCCCCCCCCCCCCCCCCCCCCCCCCCCCCCCCCCCCCCCCCCCCCCCCCCCCCCCCCCCCCCCCCCCCCCCCCCCCCCCCCCCCCCCCCCCCCCCCCCCCCCCCCCCCCCCCCCCCCCCCCCCCCCCCCCCCCCCCCCCCCCCCCCCCCCCCCCCCCCCCCCCCCCCCCCCCCCCCCCCCCCCCCCCCCCCCCCCCCCCCCCCCCCCCCCCCCCCCCCCCCCCCCCCCCCCCCCCCCCCCCCCCCCCCCCCCCCCCCCCCCCCCCCCCCCCCCCCCCCCCCCCCCCCCCCCCCCCCCCCCCCCCCCCCCCCCCCCCCCCCCCCCCCCCCCCCCCCCCCCCCCCCCCCCCCCCCCCCCCCCCCCCCCCCCCCCCCCCCCCCCCCCCCCCCCCCCCCCCCCCCCCCCCCCCCCCCCCCCCCCCCCCCCCCCCCCCCCCCCCCCCCCCCCCCCCCCCCCCCCCCCCCCCCCCCCCCCCCCCCCCCCCCCCCCCCCCCCCCCCCCCCCCCCCCCCCCCCCCCCCCCCCCCCCCCCCCCCCCCCCCCCCCCCCCCCCCCCCCCCCCCCCCCCCCCCCCCCCCCCCCCCCCCCCCCCCCCCCCCCCCCCCCCCCCCCCCCCCCCCCCCCCCCCCCCCCCCCCCCCCCCCCCCCCCCCCCCCCCCCCCCCCCCCCCCCCCCCCCCCCCCCCCCCCCCCCCCCCCCCCCCCCCCCCCCCCCCCCCCCCCCCCCCCCCCCCCCCCCCCCCCCCCCCCCCCCCCCCCCCCCCCCCCCCCCCCCCCCCCCCCCCCCCCCCCCCCCCCCCCCCCCCCCCCCCCCCCCCCCCCCCCCCCCCCCCCCCCCCCCCCCCCCCCCCCCCCCCCCCCCCCCCCCCCCCCCCCCCCCCCCCCCCCCCCCCCCCCCCCCCCCCCCCCCCCCCCCCCCCCCCCCCCCCCCCCCCCCCCCCCCCCCCCCCCCCCCCCCCCCCCCCCCCCCCCCCCCCCCCCCCCCCCCCCCCCCCCCCCCCCCCCCCCCCCCCCCCCCCCCCCCCCCCCCCCCCCCCCCCCCCCCCCCCCCCCCCCCCCCCCCCCCCCCCCCCCCCCCCCCCCCCCCCCCCCCCCCCCCCCCCCCCCCCCCCCCCCCCCCCCCCCCCCCCCCCCCCCCCCCCCCCCCCCCCCCCCCCCCCCCCCCCCCCCCCCCCCCCCCCCCCCCCCCCCCCCCCCCCCCCCCCCCCCCCCCCCCCCCCCCCCCCCCCCCCCCCCCCCCCCCCCCCCCCCCCCCCCCCCCCCCCCCCCCCCCCCCCCCCCCCCCCCCCCCCCCCCCCCCCCCCCCCCCCCCCCCCCCCCCCCCCCCCCCCCCCCCCCCCCCGAAGATTCTCCGCTGCATATGTCGAGGGGGTTGAAAACTTCATGAACTTTATCAAAGCTGAGTACGGTGGTCCAAAATCAGATGTGCTCTGCCCGTGTAGTAGTTGTATGAATTTAGTTACAAGACCCCAGTCAACTGTGCAAAATCATCTACACTTGTATGGGATGTCGATCACATATACTAGGTGGGTTCATCATGGTGAAGCTGTGAACGTCAATGTTATTGACTACGTGGAAGCAGTAGATCACCATCTTGATCTGCCTGATGCTCAGGTGGAAGAGGAGGAGGAGGAGGTGGTGGCGGAGCCAGTGAGTTTGACCAACATTGAAACAATGCTACGAAATGCTCGTGCATTCCGTGAACTTTCACCTGCAGAAGAAAAACGGTGGGCCCGCATGTTGGAACAATGCAACGTGGCTATCACCCCAGGAAATAAGCTGTCAGTATTCTCAGCTATGGTCACCTTTCTTCAGGTTAAGACATCTGAGCGGATGACCAATAAATCATTCGATGCGATGTTGGCTGCTTTCCACAAAGCTTTCCCAGATGCGTCTGAGCTGCCACACACCTACAGTAAAATGAAGAATTTCCTTTGTGCAGTTGGAATTGGATATGATATGATCCATGTTTGTAAGAATAATTGTGTTCTGTTCCGGAAGGATTATGCCAACTGAAGTGAATGCCCGAAATGCAAATCATCAAGATGGAAAGATGGCGATGCTGTGAAGAGGATTCCTCATAATGTTCTGAGACATTTTCCAATTACACCAAGATTGCAGAGGTTGTTTCATGATGCTGAAACAAGAGAGGATGTACTGTGGCATTCTAGGAACCAGGATTTCAGAGATCAGAATGTAATGAGCCATCCATCTCATGGTAGTGAGTGGAAAAGCTTCAATCAGAAGCACGAAACATTTGCTGCTGACCCGAGAAACATTATACTTGGCTTAGCTTCAGATGGATTTAACCCATTTGGCCACCAGAGCGCCACATATAGCATGTGGCCAGTGCTTGTTATCCCTTACAACATGCCTCCAAATGTCTGCACCAAAGAATCAAACTACATGATGGCCTTGCTCATCCCAGGTCCAAAAAGTCCTGGAAAGGATTTTGATTTGTTCATGGAGCCTCTTGTGGAGGAACTTCAACAGCTATGGAGGGGTGTTCTCACTCGAGACCTATATAGCAGCCCACCAGCTGATTTCTTTCTGCGTGCTATTATAATTTGGTGCATCCATGATTATCCGGCTTTGGGCACTATGTCAGGGCGAACGACACATGGTTATAATGCATGTGTTCGCTGTGATAGGAATCCGCTATCATACGCAATACTTAGCAAGATCTGTTACATTGGACACCGCTGTTTCCTTGCCAAGGACAAGCCGCATCCTAGAAAATACCGAAGACATGTGTTCAATGCAAAGCATGAAAACCGTGATGCGCCAAAGAGGCTCACCGCCGATGAGTTGCAAGTGGAATTAGAGAAGGTCAGGCATATTTAACCAGGAAACCATCCTGATAATGGTAGCGGGAAAAGGAAGCGTGGCAGGGCAGAAGAGAGATTATTGTTTACCCGCAGGTCCACTTTGTGGGACTTGGAGTATTGGAAAGATTTGGATCTGCGGCATAATCTTGATGTGATGCACATCGAGAAAAATATATGTGACAGCATTATCGGCACACTTCTTAATATTGAAGGCAAGACGAAAGATACCTTAAAATCTAGGATTGATTTGACACACCTGGGTATCAGAAAGGATTTGCAGGTGCAAGATGAAGGTAAACCATGGGATATGGGACCAGCTGTGTACGTCTTGGACAAGGTAAAAAGAAAATAATTCTGCAAGGTCCTGTCACGTGTGAGATTCCCACATGGATTTGCTTCCAACCCTGAAAGGAGAGTCAGTGCAGATGGAGACAAGGTACAAGGGTTGAAAACTCATGACTGCCACGTCCTACTTCAAAGGGTTTTACCTGTTATCCTTAGAGGATTGGGCCGCCCTGACTTATACAGAGAAGTTGCAGAGTTGGGACAATTCTTCAGGGAACTCTGCAGTAGAAATATCAGGATAGATGCTTTGGAGCATCTTAGAGACAAGATACCAACTATCCTATGCGACCTTGAGAAGATATATCCTCCAGCCTTCTTTGATGTGATGGTGCATTTGGCTGTTCATCTACCTGATGAGGCACTACTTAGAGGTCCAGTACAGTATGGCTGGATGTACCCTATTGAAGGTGGCTAGGCACTTTCAAGGGCTATGTTAGGAACAGAGCTAGACCCGAGGGTTCCATTGCAGAGGCCTACATTGCTACAGAAGCGTTGACATTCTGCTCAAAATACATTGAAACAGCTGATCAGCTTAGCAAAGACGTGGATGAAGACAATCCCGGGCTCAATGTTTTCGATTATTCTGTTCGAGTTACAGGGAAGAGTCGACAAGAGGACAAACCTAAAGATTTGGACAAAATGGTTTGGTATGTGTTGAATAACTGTCCTGAGATACTACCTTATATCAAGTAAGTGCTAAGTACTGCAGCTTATACATCGTAATCTACTAAACTTGTAGCACATTCTTATATATTTAGATGTTTGACGCGATCACTATGTTGTGCAGCATCTACAAAAAGGAGTTACTGCCGCAAAATCCAAGAAACATTGACAAACTGGTTATGGCAGGATTTGTGAAATGGTTCAAGAGCCATGTAAGCTTTTGAATTGCACTGTCAGCTTTTTTTAATATATTGAGTACATAAGATGATCAGCTTGTCTATTTTCTAACCATAGGTTAAGAAGATGCGGGAGGATGGGCAGGCAGTTGATGATGCCCTTTACTCACTAGCAATGGGTCCTGATACTCGGGTAAGACATTATGAATCTTGCGTTGTTGGAGATGTGCGCTACAACACCCTTGCATGAGATGAAGGCAGGAAGACACAAAGCAGTGCCATCATGAGCACGGATAGGTATGACAAAGAGACAACTAAAATGTATGCTAACATAATAGACATTGTTCAGTTGCAGTATATCTCCAGTTTCGAGGATCATCGGTGTGTGGTTCTGTTGTGCTGTCGTTGGTATAACCTGTTTTCCAGGATCGCAAAACCCAGAGCTGATGATTATTTCAAATCCATTAATGTCAAGGCGGCGTACCAGACCAACGAGCCTTTTATTTTGGCAAATCAAGCAACACAGATATTTTTCTTGGAAGACACATTTGCACGTAGCGATGACTGGAGAGTAGTGCAAAGGTTTGAGCAGAGGAATTCGTTTAATGAAGTTGCACAACAAGATGATGCTTACACTGCTCCTGATGTACAAGATAACACAGATGTTCCTAATATCTTTGAGAACCATCACGTCAATGACGCCGGCGAAAATATTGCCTGTCGTGCTGTGGACATACAAGAGTTGATCAAGAAGAAGCCAATGTTCGAGGACGTTGAGGACGAAGAAGAAGATGACACCATGGGGAATTACGATTTAGACTGATACACATGGCGAAGATGTTGATGCTGCTGCTCCGGATGATGATTACATTGCTTTTGTCATATTTGCCTGTCAGAAGACTTTTTTTATCTACTATGTGAAATTGTGTTTGCTATGACAACTGAAACCTGATGAGCATGTTGTTTAGTATTTTCCTGCGAGAACATCACTTGTTATGTATGCTGATTTGTGTTTGGTGATTGTATGACGACTAAAACATGATGACATTGTTGTTTAGTTGTACTCATATTTGGCTGTGAAACTTGAATTTGATGACATAGTTTGCTGTTGGACTGCAATTTGCTCAACGTCTTTGAATGAGAACAAAGCTGACCCGACAGGTCCTCTACTAATTTATTTATTTATTACCAAAAGGGCCTCTGCTATTTATTTATTTATGAGCAAAAGGGGATACCCCCTGATTTCCGTTAATAGAAATCATTAGATGTTCACAACACTACGCCCAGCCTGCTACACAGGTTTCATTCATTACTAGTTTCTGCAAAGTGCTCATGTCATAGCCACTGAATACATCACGAGTGCTACATACACTGCAAATAAAGAGACAATCATCCTACAGAGCACATCGATTTTGCCCATTATCTTCACAAGCTCTTTCATCTCCTCATTGCTGTCAAGGCCGTTCAGCAGCTCTTGCTTGGCCATGATCAGAGGAACTGCATCTTTAACCTTCTGCTCTGCATCTTCCCCCCCCCCCCCCCCCCCCCCCCCCCCCCCCCCCCCCCCCCCCCCCCCCCCCCCCCCCCCCCCCCCCCCCCCCCCCCCCCCCCCCCCCCCCCCCCCCCCCCCCCCCCCCCCCCCCCCCCCCCCCCCCCCCCCCCCCCCCCCCCCCCCCCCCCCCCCCCCCCCCCCCCCCCCCCCCCCCCCCCCCCCCCCCCCCCCCCCCCCCCCCCCCCCCCCCCCCCCCCCCCCCCCCCCCCCCCCCCCCCCCCCCCCCCCCCCCCCCCCCCCCCCCCCCCCCCCCCCCCCCCCCCCCCCCCCCCCCCCCCCCCCCCCCCCCCCCCCCCCCCCCCCCCCCCCCCCCCCCCCCCCCCCCCCCCCCCCCGTATGGTGAACCGTTATGTGATGAAGTCGGAGCATGATTTATTTATTGATTCTCTTCCTTATGAGTGGCGGTCGGGGATGAGCGATGGTCTTTTCCTACCAATCTATCCACCTAGGAGCATGCACGTAGTACTTCGTTTCGATAACTAATAGATTTTTGCAATAAGTATGTGAGTTCTTTATGACTAAAGTTGAGTCCATGGATTATACGCACTCTCACCCTTCCACCATTGCTAGCCTCTCTTGTGCCGCGCAACTTTCGCCGGTACCATACACCCATCATTACCTTCCTCAAAACAGCCACCATACCTACCTATTATGGCATTTCCATAGCTATTCCGAGATATATTGCCATGCAACTTTCCACCATTCTGTTTATTATGACACGCTTCATCATTGTCATATTGCTTCGCATGATCATGTAGTTGACATTGTATTTGTGGCAAAGCCACCGTTCATAATTCTTCCATACATGTCACTCTTGATTCATTGCACATCCCGGTACACCGCCGGAGGCATTCATATAGAGTTATATTTTGTTCTAAGTATCGAGTTGTAATTCTTGAGTTGTAAGTAAATAAAAGTGTGATGGTCATCATTATTAGAGCATTGTCCCATGTGAGGAAAGGATGCTGGAGTCTATGATTCCCCCACAAGTCGGGATGAGACTCTGAATGAAAAAAAAGAGAAAAAAGAGGCCATAAAAAAGGGAGAAGGCCCAAAGGGAGAGGCCTCCTTGCCCTGTTCTGCACTCAATCTGCTTAGCTGAGATGGCACGCCAAGCCCGATTAGTTGCTAAAATATCCTGCCATATATTTATTGTGACGTAGATTGCCATGGTCTAGTAGCCAATCTGTTAGGTGAAATAGCTCTACACCGTTTTATACTCGATCTTTGTTGCTGAGATGGCCTTCGATAGTTCGATGGCTGTGTGCTCGACCTCATTGACTGCTGAAACAGCCTGCCATAATTTAGCACTCAAATCTGTTTGCTGAATTAGCTTTACATATATTTAGTTACTTAGATCTGCTTGTCCAAATATCTTTCCATAGCTTTAGACATCAACCTAGGTATTTTTTTCTGGACTTCATAAAAAAGCATATATGTTTTTCCTATAATATCTAGTAGAAGAACTAATTTGTATGTCTAACAGATGGACACGACTTGGATAACTTCTGCTCGAAGATTCTCCGCTGCATATATCGAGGGGGTTGAAAACTTCATGAACTTTATCAGAGCTGAGTACGGTGGTCCAAAATCAAATGTGCTCTGTCCGTGTAGCAGTTGTACGAATTCAGTTAAAAGACCCCAGTCAACTGTGCAAAATCATCTACACTTGTATGGGATGTCGGTCACATATACTAGGTGGGTTCATCCTGGTGAAGCTGTGAACGTCAATGTTACTGACTATGTGGAAGCAGCAGACCACCATCTTGATCTGCCTGATGCTCAGGTGGAAGAGGAGGAGGAGGTGGTGGTGGCGGAGCCAGTGAGTTTGACCAACATTGAAACAATGCTATGAAATGCTTGTGCATTTCGTGAACTTTCACCTGCAGAAGAAAAATGGTGGGCCCGCATGTTGGAACAATGGAACATGGCTGTCACCCCAGGAAATAAGCTGTCAGTATTCTCAGCTATGGTCACCTTTCTTCAGGTGAAGACATCTGAACGGATGACCAACAAATCATTCGATGCGATGTTGGCTGCTTTCCGCAAATCTTTCTCAGATGCGTCTGAACTGACACACACCTACAGTAAAATGAAGAATTCCCTTCGTGCAGTTGGAATTGGGTATGATATGATCCATGTTTGTAAGAATAATTGTGTTCTGTTCAGGAAGGATTATGCCAACTTAAGTGAATGCCCAAAATGCAAATCATCAAGATGGAAAGATGGCGATGCTGTGAAGAGGATTCCTCATAATGTTCTGAGACATTTTCCAATTATACAAATATTGCAGAGGTTGTTTCATGATGCTGAAACAAGAGAGGATGTACTGTGGCATTCTAGGAACCAGGAGTACAGAGATCAGAATGTAATGAGCCATCCATCTCATGGTAGTGACTGGAAAAGCTTCAATCAGAAACACAAAAAGTTTGCTGCTGACCCGAGAAACATTAGACTTGGCTTAGATTCAGATGGATTTAACCCATTTGGCCACCAGAGCGCCACATATAGCATGTGGCTAGTGCTTGTTATCCCTTACAACATGCCTCCAAATGTCTGCACCAAAGAATCAAACTACATGATGGCCTTGCTTATCCCAGGTCCAAAAAGTCCTGGAAAGGATTTTGATTTATTCATGGAGCCTCTTGTGGAGGAACTTCAATAGCTATGGAGGGGTGTTCTCACTCGAGACCTATATAGTAGCCCACCAGCTGATTTCTTTCTGCGTGATGTTATAATTTGGTGCATCCATGATTATCCGGCTTTGGGCACTATGTCAGGGCGAACGACACATGGTTACAATGGCTGTGTTCGCTATGACAGGAATCCGCTGTCATACGCAATACTTAGCAAGATCTATTACATTGGACACCATCGTTTCCTTGCCAAGGACAAGCCGCGTCCTACAAAATACCGAAGACATGCGTTCAATGAAAAGCATGAAAACCGTGATCTGCCAAAGAGGCTCACCGCCGATGAGTTGCAAGTGGAATTAGAGAAGGTCAGGCATATTACACCAGGAAACCATACTAATAATGTTAGCGGGAAAAGGAAGCGTGGCAGGGCAGAAGAGAGATTATTGTTTTACCGCAAGTCCACTTTGTGGGACTTGGCGTATTGGAAAAATTTGGATTTGCGGCATAATCTTGATGTGATGCACATCGAGAAAAATATATGTGACAGCATTATCGGCACACTTCTTAATATTGAAGGCAAGATGAAAGATATCTTAAGATCTAGGATTGATTTGACACACCTGGGTATCAGAAAGGATTTGCAGGTGCAATATGAAGGTAAACCACGGGATATGGCACCAGCTGTGTACGTCTTGGACAAGGTAAAAAGAAAAGAATTCTGCGAGGTCCTGTCACGTGTGAGATTCCCACATGGATTTGCTTCCAACCCTGAAAGGAGAGTCAGTGCAGATGGAAACAAGGTACAAGGGTTGAAAACTCATGACTGCCACGTCCTACTTCAAAGGGTTTTACCTGTTATCCTTAGAGGATTGGGCCGCCCTGACTTATACAGAGCAGTTGCAGAGTTGGGACAATTCTTCAAGGAACTCTAAAGTAGAAATATCAGGACAGATGCTATGGAGCTTCTTAGAGACAAGATACCAACTATCCTATGTGACCTTGAGAAGATATATCCTCTAGCCTTCTTTGATGTGATGGTGTATTTGGCTGTTCATCTACCTGATGAGGCACTACATAGAGGTCCAGTACAGTATGGCTGGATGTACCCTATTGAAAGGCGGCTAGGCACTTTCAAGGGCTATGTTAGGAACAGAGCTAGACCCGAGGGTTCCATTGCAGAGGCCTACATTTCTACAGAAGCATTGACATTCTGCTCAAAATACATTGAAACAGCTGATCAGCTTAGCAAAGAGGTGGGTGAAGACAATCCCGGGCTCAATGTTTTTGACTGTTCTGTTCGAGTTACAGGAAAGAGTCGACAAGACGACAAACCTAAAGATTTGCACAAAATGGTTTGGTATGTGTTGAATAACTGTCCTGAGATACTACCTTATATCAAGTAAGTGCTAAGTACTGCAGCTTATACATCGTAATCTACTAAACTTGCAGCACATTCTTATATATTTAGATGTTTGACGCGATCACTATGTTGTGCAGCATCTACAAAAAGGATTTAGTGCCGCAAAATCCAAGAAACATTGACAAACTGATTATGGCAGGATTTGCGAAATGGTTCAAGAGCCATGTAAGCTTTTGAATTGCACTGTCAGCTTTTTTAATATATTGAGTACATAAGATGATCAGCTTGTCTATTTTCTAACCATAGGTTAAGAAGATGCGGGAGGATGGGCAGGCAGTTGCTGATGCCCTTAACGCACTAGCAATGGGTCCTGATACTCGGGTAAGACATTATGAATCTTGCGTTGTTGGAGATGTGCGCTACAACACCCTTGCACGCGACGAAGGACGGAAGACACAAAACAGTGCCATCATGAGCACGGATACGTACGGTAGAGAGATAACTGAAATGTATGCTAACATAATAGACATTGTTCAGTTGCAGTATATCTCCAGTTTTGAGGTTCATTGGTGTGTGGTTCTGTTGTGTTGTCGTTGGTATAACCTGTTTTCCAGGATCGCAAAACCCAGAGCTGATGATTATTTCAAATCCATCAATGTCAAGGTGGCGTACCAGACCAACGAGCCTTTTATTTTGGCAAATCAGGCAACACAGATATTTTTCTTGGAAGACACATTTGCACGTAGCGATGACTGGAGAGTATTGCAAAGGTTTGAGCAGAGGAATTCATTTAATGAAGTTGCACAACAAGATGATGCTTACAGTGCTCCTGATATACAAGATTCCATAGATGTTCCTAATATCTTTGAGAACCATCACGTCAATGACGCTGGCGAAAAGATTGCCTGTCGGGCTGTGGACATACAAGAGTTGATCAAGAAGAAGCCAGCGTTCAAGGACATTGAGGATGAAGAAGAAGATGACACTGTGCGGAATTACGATTCAGACTGATACACATGGCAAAGATGTTGACGCTGCTGCTGCGGATGATGATTAGATTGCTTTTGTCGTATTTGCCTGTCAGAAGACATTTTTTATCTACTATGTGAAATTGTGTTTGCTATGACAACTGAAACCTGATGAACTTGTTGTTTAGTATTTTTGCTGTGAGAACATCACTTATTATGTATGTTGATTTGTGTTTAGTGATTGTATGACAACTAAAACATGATGACATTGTTGTTTAGTTGTACTCATATTTGGCTGTGAAACTTGAATTTAATGACATAGTTTGCTGTTGGACTGCAATTTGCTCGACGTCTTCGAATGCGAACAAAGCTGACCCGATAGGGCCTCTGCTAATTTATTTATTTATTAGCAAAAGGGCCTCTGCTATTTATTTATGGGCAAAAAGGGATACCCCCCAATTTCCGTTAATAGAAATCATTAGATGTTCACAACACTACGCCCAGCGTGCTAAACAGGTTTCATTCGTTACTAGTTTTAGCAAAGTGCTCATGTCATAGCCACTGAATACATCACGAGTGCTACATACACTGCAAATAAAGAGACAATCATCCTACAGAGCACATCGATTTTGCCCATTATCTTCACAAGCTCTTTCAACTCCTCATTGCTGTCAAGGCCGTTCAGCAGTTGTTGCTTGGCCATGATCAGAGGAACAACATCTTTAACCTTCTTCTCTGCATCTTCCTCTTCAGTCGTTCCTTCTATTACTTGTCCAACACCCCAACCTGCTGGTATTGGGATTCCTTGGCTAACCAAATAATCAGCGTAGTTGCATTCCCCAACATCAGCAACTTCCCAGAAATACAAATCACATGAATCTTCCCTTTTCTGCATGAATCAAATTGGAAGATCATCAACCAAACTATTAAAAAAATCAGCAACTGAAAGAAGCAGAACAACACTTAAACATATTATTACCCCATGATTCGGGCATTTGTAGAAGACTCGGCCATGGTTGAGGATTGTGGTTGAGACGCGACGGATGACTCTGCATGATTTGCAGCAGTGGCACCACACCAATGCCAGCGGGTTCCGATGAGCAACCGGCTGTGGTGCATGTGCCGGCGGGGGTGTGATGAGATCCACAGGCGATGGTACGGGTGGCGACTTGGCGCATATCTAGTTGTTGCCTGCTGAAGAGCAGGTGGATGAGTAGCCAGGGGACATGGTTGCTGTGGCCAGAGCTTCTGATGCTAGGCAGAGTAAGTAGAGAAGAAGAGAAGCGAACGTTGGATATGTCAGTTTCATTACTTGTAGAGTAGCATAGCACCATATATAGTCATAGTCTAGGTTTGGATTCGAACCAGCTACAAGAGCACGTCTCTCTTTTTTCTAAAACTCAGGAACGTCTCTTTACTTGTACACTAGCTTGTTCTGTACGCCTTCTCAAGTCTTTGATTTTCTTTCTTTTTTTGTTTGCAAGGAAGGAAGGAGGAAAAAATTGAGAGTTCCTGGGACTCGAACCCAAGACCTCTCGGTTGAAAACCAAGGGTGCTAGTCACTTATGTGGCGAACGTTTCCTGGGTGGACACTACTAGGAAAAGGGCTATAGATGATATGGCCACTAATGGCGCACCAGACATGTGGTGCGCCACTACTATATAGCAGTGGCGCACCATGTGTTGGTGCGCCATTAGTATGAAAGACACTAATGGCGCACCAGACCCATGGTGCGCCACTAGTAATAATTTTTTTTCCAAAAATACTAATGGCGCACCATGCCAGAGTGCGTCATTACTAGTTTTAACTAGTAATGGCGCACCAGCCACAGAGTGCGCCACTAGTAACAATTTTTTTTTTTCCAAAAATACTAATGGCGCACCAGGGCAGAGTGCGCCATTACTAGTTTTAACTAGTAATGGCGCACCAGCCGCGCAGTGCGCCACTACTATATTTTTTTTAATTATTTTTTGCAAAACTACTAATGGCGCACCACCAGCTGGTGCGCCATTAGTAACCAGGGTTACTAATGGCGCATTTGTAGGTAGTGCGCCATTAGTAACCTGGGACCAGCTAGATATTTTGGACAGCCACACCTACACACTCACTTTCCCCACTTCATTCTCTCCACCTCCTCCTCCAAGCTTGTGTCAGCTGCCTCCTCCTCCTCACCTCATTTGCACTATAGATTCATCAAAATTAAGTGGTTAAATTA
The DNA here is from genome assembly GCA_036873465.1 of Thinopyrum obtusiflorum. Classification (NCBI taxonomy): domain Eukaryota; kingdom Viridiplantae; phylum Streptophyta; class Magnoliopsida; order Poales; family Poaceae; genus Thinopyrum; species Thinopyrum obtusiflorum. Next base: position 148,558 of record JAAAWM010012054.1, read on the forward strand.
CCTTTTTTTTGATAGGTAAGTAAGGGGAAAGCTATCTTTATGTTGTAGATCTACTTTTTTTCTCCCTCCAACAACATGCACATGCACTTTTTATGGCCTAGCTAGATCTATGTATGTTTGTGGTGTTGCCCCCCCCCCCCCCCCCCCCCCCCCCCCCCCCCCCCCCCCCCCCCCCCCCCCCCCCCCCCCCCCCCCCCCCCCCCCCCCCCCCCCCCCCCCCCCCCCCCCCCCCCCCCCCCCCCCCCCCCCCCCCCCCCCCCCCCCCCCCCCCCCCCCCCCCCCCCCCCCCCCCCCCAAGTAAGTGCTAAGTACTGCAGCTTATACATCGTAATCTACTAAACTTGCAACACATTCTTATATATTTAGATGTTTGACGCGATCACTATGTTTTGCAGCATCTACAAAAAGGAGTTACTGCCGCAAAATCCAAGAAACATTGACAAACTGGTTATGGCAGGATTTGCGAAATGGTTCAAGAGCCATGTAAGCTTTTGAATTGCACTGTCAGTTTTTTTTAATATATTGAGTACATAAGATGATCAGCTTGTCTATTTTCTAACCATAGGTTAAGAAGATGTGGGAGGATGGGCAGGCAGTTGATGATTCCCTTTACTCACTAGCAATGGGTCCTGATACTCGGGTAAGACATTATGAATCTTGCGTTGTTGGAGATGTGTGCTACAACACCCTTGCACGAGACGAAGGCAGGAAGACACAAAACAGTGCCATCATGAGCACGGATACGTATGACAAAGAGACAACTGAAATGTATGCTAACATAACAGACATTGTGCAGTTGTAGTATATCTCCAGTTTCGAGGATCATCGGTGTGTGGTTCTGTTGTGCTGTCATTGGTATAACCTATTTTCCAGGATCGCAAAACCCAGAGCTGATGATTATTTCAAATCCATCAATGTCAAGGCGGCGTACCAGACCAACGAGCCTTTTATTTTGGCAACTCAAGCAACACAGATATTTTTTTGGAAGACACATTTGCACGTAGCGATGACTGGAGAGTATTGCAAAGGTTTGAGCAGAGGTATTCGTTTAATGAAGTTGCACAACAAGATGATGCTTACACTGCTCCTGATGTACAAGATAACACAGATGTTCCTAATATCTTTGAGAACCATCACGTCAATGACGCCGGCGAAAAGATTGCCTGTCGTGCTGTGGACATACAAGAGTTGATCAAGAAGAAGCCAACGTTCGAGGACGTTGAGGACGAAGAAGAAGATGACACCGTGGGGAATGACGATTCAGACTGATACACATGGCAAAGATGTTGACGCTGCTGCTGCGGGTGATGATTACATTGCTTTTGTCGTATTTGCCTGTCAGAAGACGTTTTTTTATCTACTATGTGAAATTGTGTTTGCTATGACAACTGAAACCTGATGAACATGTTGTTTAGTATTTTCCTGTGAGAACATCACTTGTTATGTATGCTGATTTGTGTTTGGTGATTGTATGATGACTAAAACATGATGACATTGTTGTTTAGTTGTACTCATATTTGGCTGTGAAACTTGAATTTGATGACATAGTTTATTGTTGGACTGCAATTTGCTCGACATCTTCGAATGAGAACAAAGCTGACCCGACAGGGCCTCTGCTAATTTATTTATTTATTACCAAAAGGGCCTCTGCTATTTATTTATTTATGAGCAAAAGGGGATACCCCCTGATTTCCGTTAATAGTAATCATTAGATGTTCACAACACTACGCCCAACCTGCTACACAAGTTTCATTCATTACTAGTTTCAGCAAAGTGCTCATGTCATAGCCACTGAATACCCCCCCCCCCCCCCCCCCCCCCCCCCCCCCCCCCCCCCCCCCCCCCCCCCCCCCCCCCCCCCCCCCCCCCCCCCCCCCCCCCCCCCCCCCCCCCCCCCCCCCCCCCCCCCCCCCCCCCCCCCCCCCCCCCCCCCCCCCCCCCCCCCCCCCCCCCCCCCCCCCCCCCCCCCCCCCCCCCCCCCCCCCCCCCCCCCCCCCCCCCCCCCCCCCCCCCCCCCCCCCCCCCCCCCCCCCCCCCCCCCCCCCCCCCCCCCCCCCCCCCCCCCCCCCCCCCCCCCCCCCCCCCCCCCCCCCCCCCCCCCCCCCCCCCCCCCCCCCCCCCCCCCCCCCCCCCCCCCCCCCCCCCCCCCCCCCCCCCCCCCCCCCCCCCCCCCCCCCCCCCCCCCCCCCCCCCCCCCCCCCCCCCCCCCCCCCCCCCCCCCCCCCCCCCCCCCCCCCCCCCCCCCCCCCCCCCCCCCCCCCCCCCCCCCCCCCCCCCCCCCCCCCCCCCCCCCCCCCCCCCCCCCCCCCCCCCCCCCCCCCCCCCCCCCCCCCCCCCCCCCCCCCCCCCCCCCCCCCCCCCCCCCCCCCCCCCCCCCCCCCCCCCCCCCCCCCCCCCCCCCCCCCCCCCCCCCCCCCCCCCCCCCCCCCCCCCCCCCCCCCCCCCCCCCCCCCCCCCCCCCCCCCCCCCCCCCCCCCCCCCCCCCCCCCCCCCCCCCCCCCCCCCCCCCCCCCCCCCCCCCCCCCCCCCCCCCCCCCCCCCCCCCCCCCCCCCCCCCCCCCCCCCCCCCCCCCCCCCCCCCCCCCCCCCCCCCCCCCCCCCCCCCCCCCCCCCCCCCCCCCCCCCCCCCCCCCCCCCCCCCCCCCCCCCCCCCCCCCCCCCCCCCCCCCCCCCCCCCCCCCCCCCCCCCCCCCCCCCCCCCCCCCCCCCCCCCCCCCCCCCCCCCCCCCCCCCCCCCCCCCCCCCCCCCCCCCCCCCCCCCCCCCCCCCCCCCCCCCCCCCCCCCCCCCCCCCCCCCCCCCCCCCCCCCCCCCCCCCCCCCCCCCCCCCCCCCCCCCCCCCCCCCCCCCCCCCCCCCCCCCCCCCCCCCCCCCCCCCCCCCCCCCCCCCCCCCCCCCCCCCCCCCCCCCCCCCCCCCCCCCCCCCCCCCCCCCCCCCCCCCCCCCCCCCCCCCCCCCCCCCCCCCCCCCCCCCCCCCCCCCCCCCCCCCCCCCCCCCCCCCCCCCCCCCCCCCCCCCCCCCCCCCCCCCCCCCCCCCCCCCCCCCCCCCCCCCCCCCCCCCCCCCCCCCCCCCCCCCCCCCCCCCCCCCCCCCCCCCCCCCCCCCCCCCCCCCCCCCCCCCCCCCCCCCCCCCCCCCCCCCCCCCCCCCCCCCCCCCCCCCCCCCCCCCCCCCCCCCCCCCCCCCCCCCCCCCCCCCCCCCCCCCCCCCCCCCCCCCCCCCCCCCCCCCCCCCCCCCCCCCCCCCCCCCCCCCCCCCCCCCCCCCCCCCCCCCCCCCCCCCCCCCCCCCCCCCCCCCCCCCCCCCCCCCCCCCCCCCCCCCCCCCCCCCCCCCCCCCCCCCCCCCCCCCCCCCCCCCCCCCCCCCCCCCCCCCCCCCCCCCCCCCCCCCCCCCCCCCCCCCCCCCCCCCCCCCCCCCCCCCCCCCCCCCCCCCCCCCCCCCCCCCCCCCCCCCCCCCCCCCCCCCCCCCCCCCCCCCCCCCCCCCCCCCCCCCCCCCCCCCCCCCCCCCCCCCCCCCCCCCCCCCCCCCCCCCCCCCCCCCCCCCCCCCCCCCCCCCCCCCCCCCCCCCCCCCCCCCCCCCCCCCCCCCCCCCCCCCCCCCCCCCCCCCCCCCCCCCCCCCCCCCCCCCCCCCCCCCCCCCCCCCCCCCCCCCCCCCCCCCCCCCCCCCCCCCCCCCCCCCCCCCCCCCCCCCCCCCCCCCCCCCCCCCCCCCCCCCCCCCCCCCCCCCCCCCCCCCCCCCCCCCCCCCCCCCCCCCCCCCCCCCCCCCCCCCCCCCCCCCCCCCCCCCCCCCCCCCCCCCCCCCCCCCCCCCCCCCCCCCCCCCCCCCCCCCCCCCCCCCCCCCCCCCCCCCCCCCCCCCCCCCCCCCCCCCCCCCCCCCCCCCCCCCCCCCCCCCCCCCCCCCCCCCCCCCCCCCCCCCCCCCCCCCCCCCCCCCCCCCCCCCCCCCCCCCCCCCCCCCCCCCCCCCCCCCCCCCCCCCCCCCCCCCCCCCCCCCCCCCCCCCCCCCCCCCCCCCCCCCCCCCCCCCCGTAAACTACTCACACATCATCGGAGAGGCCATGGTGTTGATGTAGAAGCCCTCTGTGATCAATGCCTCCTCCGGCGGAGCGCCAGAAAAGGCCCCAAGATGGGATCTCACGGGTACAGAAGGTTGCGGCAGTGGAAATAGGGTTTCGTGGTCTGTTCTGATGTTTCCAGGTTATATGAGTATATATAGGTGAAGGAAGTCGGTCAGGAGAGCTACGAGGGGCCCACGAGGGTGGGGGCGCGCCCAGGGGGGCAGGCGCGCCTCCCTGCCTCGTGGCCTCCTCGTTGATTGCTTGACATCCACTCCAAGTCCTCTGGATCACGTTTGTTCCAAAAATCACGTTCCCGAAGGTTTCATTCCGTTTGGATTCCGTTTGATATTCCTTTTCTGCGAAACACTGAAATAGGCAAAAAAACAGCAATTTGCACTGGGCCTTGGGTTAATAGGTTAGTCCCAAAAATAATATAAAAGTGTATAATAAAGCCCATTAAACATCTAAAACAGAATATATAATAGCATGGAACAATCAAAAATTATAGATACGTTGGAGACGTATCACCCTCCTGCATACGGGCAACTCCTTCATTCGCACAGGCGATCACACACACCTAGGAAGCAACACCCGAGGAGAGGGAACAGCCTAAGCCCTGGCTCGCCTTCCTTCTTCCTCCATACAGCTCTAGGAGCAACCCTGTACTGTTACATATAAACTACACTCGGCAGGACTAGGGGTGTTATCTCTCCGGAGAGCCCCGAACCTGGGTACACTACAAAAAAAAGACACATCCGTGACATTCTGGGCCGAACGAATTTTTTTCCTGTCATACTTATGACACTTCTATGACGATAATTGTGACAAAACCCGGTATCATCATAGATGTGGTGGGCTCCTACTTCTATGACAAAAAATCATGACAGAAAATGGGCTTTTCGTCCTGGGCGGGCTGGAGACGCAGCTGCATGCCATTCTTTGGGCTGTCCATGATGGAGAAAACCGTGGTAGAAGCGAGGGCGAGGAAAATATCGGGGTGTTCCCAGTTACGGTGGGTGGTCGGGGCCGAGCGATGCGCGTTTCTCTCGTACACGCACGCGCGTGGGTGCGAGGCATTGGGCTCTAAGTGAACCCGAGCGAGGCGTTGGGCTCTAACTGAACCCGAGCGATTGCACTGCAGGCTACGCGTTACTGAACCCGAGCGATCGATCGATGGCTGTTAACTGAACCCGATCGAGCGATTCCTTCGCTACTGCTGCTAATTGAAGCCGATCGATGCTGCCTCTGGATGAACAGTGAGCGTTGCTGGGGGGGTTGGATGAACAGTTCCCGATGGGGGTGGATGAACAGGACCCCGTGGTGTTGCCTCTGGATGAACAGGACCCCGATCAATCAAGCCGGTAGGGACTGGATGAACAGGACCCCGTGGAGGGCTGGATGAACAAGACCACCCCGTGGAGGGCTGGATGAACAGTAGACGGTGGAGGGCTAGATGAACAGTAGCCCGTGGAGGGGTGGTTGAACAGGAGCCCCCCCCCCCCCCCCCCCCCCCCCCCCCCCCCCCCCCCCCCCCCCCCCCCCCCCCCCCCCCCCCCCCCCCCCCCCCCCCCCCCCCCCCCCCCCCCCCCCCCCCCCCCCCCCCCCCCCCCCCCCCCCCCCCCCCCCCCCCCCCCCCCCCCCCCCCCCCCCCCGGAGATGAACAGTATCTCATGGAGTCCCGTTTTGCGGTACGCCACACCCCTCCTGATGAACAGGACCCCTGTTTTGACCGTAGCGCTCCAACACAAGTCAGTTTCCTCCGTTTTGCGGTACGCCACACCCCTCCCGATCAACAGGACCCCCGTTTCGACCGTAGGAGGTCCGTTTCCTCCGTTTTGCGGTACGCCAGACCCCTCCCGATGAACAGGATCCCGTTTCGAACATGGCCGGTCGAACACAAGGCCATTTCCTCCGTTCTGCGATACGCCAGGCCTCGTTTCCATCGGCTGTTCCGTCCAAACCGGTTGGCTCCCACGCGTTCTGTTGCCTTCCGATGAACACGACGCATTCCGTTGCCTCCCCATGAACACGACGACGACGCGGTTTCTCCGTTCCGACCCAGCCATGTACACGAGCCCTGGCCGTATGTATGCGCGAGTAGGCGTTCGAGACCCCGCCCGTATGTACGTACGTGGCCAAATTTTCTTTCTTGCACACTGGCCTCTGTACGTACGTGTACATGCTACGTGCGCGCCTCTACATCGACCAGTATGTACGTACACGTTCGCGACCAGAATGACAACGCTACGTACGCTTCGACCAGGTGGGTCCCGACTGTCAGGCACTTCCTTGCGTGCGAAGATGTAGCTGGTGGGTCCCAGCAGTCAGGGGGGCGAATCATTTTTTTTGCTCAGACGCACTTCCTTGAGTGCGAAGATGTAGCTGGTGGGTCCCAGCAGTCAGGAGGAAATGTTTTTTTCACGAAATACGGTGGCTCATCCGGTGGGTCCCCGCTGTTAGGTGGAGGAATAATTATTTTGCGCGTAATAAGGAGGCACTTCCTTGCTGCGGCCGTGGACCCAGCTGTCAGCCTCTCCACGTACAGTCCACGTCCGATGGAAGCCGTTCCTTGACCATGTTAACCACGCCGCGCCGGGAGCACTAGGGCGGTGGACGACGGCGAGGCCTAGGAAGGGGACGACGCGGAGCCGGGGAAGACGCGGCAGTGGATGCCCACGTGTAGAGGAGTATGAGGGTTCACTGGTTCACTGCGGTGTGAGGCTGCCGTCGCCGCAGAATAACAGGGGGTGTGGGTGAGTAGAGGGATGGCCTGGCCAGCGGTGGGAGTAGTAGGGGGCGGTGAGGCCTCCGCCGCATCGCAGCCGGCCACGGGAGGCAAGAGCACGAGGCACGACCGGCGCTAGTTTGGGCGGCTGAAGCAAGAAGACCAGAGGTTGAAGAAGCACTACGGCCGTTGGATGGACATCGTACGGTCACTGGAGCTAGAATCGTGCATATTGACTAAGTTGACAAAGCCATCCATCCCCGTCAACTTAGTAGGCCCACAAGTCAGCCTGCCACTATACTGGGTCCCAGCTAGCAAGGGGAGTATTCATTTTTTTGTGCGTAATAAGGAGGCACTTCCTTGCGTGCGAAGATATAGCTGGTGGGTCCGACCTGTCAGCGGCGGTAACGTTTTTTTCGTGAAATACTGAGGCCCTTTCGATGGGTCCCAGATGTCAGGTGGAGGAATCATTATTTTGCGCATAATAAGGAGGCATTTCCTTGCGTGCGGCCGTGGACCCAGCTGTCAGTCTCTCCACGTACAGTCCACTTCAGATGCATGTCGGTTGTTGACCACGTTGACCAGGCAGCGCCGAGAGCACCAGGGCGGTGGACGACGGCGAGGCCTAGGAAGGGAACGACACGGAGGCAGGGAAGACTCGGCAGTTGTTTCCCACGCAGAGGGGAGTACAACTGTACGAGGGTTTACTGGTTCGTCTGCCGTCGCCGGAGAATAACAGCAGGTGTGGGTGAGTAGAGGGATGGCTAGGCCAGCGATGGGAGTACGGTGGGGGCGGTGAGGCCTGCGCGGTAGCACAGTCGGCCACGGGGAGGAGGGAGCAGGCAGTCCTGCCGACGCTTGTTTGAGCGGCTGGAGCAGGAAGAGCAGAGATTGAAGAAGCACGAC